>JAUCBJ010008230.1:0-168436 GCA_032718475.1 Nemertoderma westbladi
GATATGTCTGGTGTAGAAAGGCTCGCAAGTCTTCCTCTCTTGACCTTTGAAGTTATATCCTTCCATTTCGCCTTCGGTTTTTTCTTGAGTTTTGCCGCCGTTGTCTTTTTCTTTGTCTTCCCCTTTTTTGGTTTCTTGATTTCGGCGTCCTTAGGAATGGTGTTGGACTTGTTGTCGTATAACGGAGGCCAATCTTGTGTCGATTTCTGCAAGAACTGGGGTCCGTGTTGCCAAAACTCTTTGTTCTCCGGTTTACAGAATTCCTCAGGCATCATTCCTCGCGACGCAATATCAGCTGGGTTTTGTGGTCCTGGACAATGTCGCCAATCCTCTTTTATCGAACGGTCTAGAATCTCTGCGCGACGGTTAGCTACGAATGTCTTGAATTCGAGTGTGTCGTTGTTTATGTAAAATAAAACCAACGTCGCGTCAGTCCAATAAAATATCTGTAAACTCGACTGTAGTTCTGTCTGTATGAGGTTCACGATGGTGGTTGACAGGGTCGCGGCTTGTAGCTCGGCTCGTGGTGTCGTCATATACTTAGTAGGCATGGTCTTAGCCTTAGAAGTAATGAGCGAAACATCGAACTCGTCCGATTCTACTTGTCTGCGCAAATACGCTGCCACACCAAAACCGTTGTCACTGGCGTCAGAAAAACAGTGTAGTTCTAAGTTGTCAGGAAATGTACTTTGTAATGGAAAGTAAACCCTGGGTATGAAATAATCCTCTAGCGAAGATAATTCCGCCTCCCAGGTCTTCCATAAGTCCACTTGGTCTGATGAGATCGGCTCGTCCCACGTTAGTCCATCCTTCCATATACTGCGCATATAAATGCGGGCTTGCAGTATCACTGGACTGATGAATCCTAACGGATCGAACAATCGGCTCAACTTTGACAAGCATGATCTCTTTGTCAGTGTGTTCCCTTGACTGTCCAGTCTCACCTTCACTCGAAAGTTGTCTGTGTTTGGGTCCCAAAAGAGCCCCAACACCTTAGTCGTCGGTAGTGGTTCGAACTCTAGGTCTATGTCACCACCTCCACGCTCAGTAGTTCCGAATGAGTCAACTAATTCGGCACTGTTTGAGGCGAATTTGGTGAGGTTAAAACCTCCGCCCGCCAAGCAGTCCCGTAATTGATGTGCTACTGTTGTAGCACGTTCTACTGTGTCGCAACTCTGTAAACCGTCGTCGACGTAAAAGTCACGTTCTACAATTCTAATTATCTCTGGGTCATATAGATGTTTCTGATCTCTAGCGGCTTGCTTCAAGGCGTACATCGTACAATTTGGGCTGTCTCTGGCACCGAAAACGCGAACTTGCATTTGGTAAGTCGCTGGTGGTAGACTTAAGTCTCCTTCCGGATACCAGAGGAACCGCAAACTGTCTCTGTCTCGCTCTAACGCTTTTACTTGGTGAAACATCGCTTCAACGTCGCAAGTAAAGGCTACTTGACGCTGACGGAAGCGCATAATCACCCCCATAAGATAATTATTCATGTTCGGTCCATCCATCAACTCACTATTGAGGGACATTCCCTCAAACAGAGCCGCACAGTCATTGACTACGCGTACTTTATCTGGTTTGTCGGGATGTCTCACATAGTGATGTGGCAGGTAGTATGTCTGGTCGGTCACTCGCTCCGGGTTAGTCATTCGGATAGCGTATCCTTCAGTCAAATACGTCTCCATCTGAGTGTTGTACTGCAGATGGGCTTTCTCGTCCTTTAATAGACGTTGTCGTATTGAGTGTAGACGTCTCAAAGCCAGTGGGTAGTTATTTATAAGTTTAGGACTTTGGCTACGCCATAACATACCCACCTCGTAATGTCCGTCCTCCGTCTGTCGGATAGTCTCTTCCATGATCTTCAGAGATTGTTTCTCCTGTTCCGACATACAAGGTTCGTAGCTACCAGGTTCAGCTGTATCTTGTTCTAACCACCTGATAGTCTTCTCCGTTAATTCTTTGTCCAAGGCGGCTTGTTCCAACTGATGAATTTTCAACGCGTCATCGTCGATATCGACGGGCACTGTTGAGGTTATTGGGGTAGGTAGACTCGCAAGCCTATCATCTGTCGTCGATGGAATCTCTAGCTGACTCGTCTTCCCCCGAAGTCCTAGACTCACCTTGTGGGTTAGCTGCTCCTTGTGACTTATCATACTAGTTACCCGTCTGTCATGTTTTGTCGACTGTAGCGTAGTATGGTTCACGTCGTGTGAAAAGGAATGAATTGAATTTGTAGTTAATAAACTACATGTACTCTGTACATCGTCTTCCTCGTCACTTACGTCTAGTGTGCGCACAGGCGCTCGAGTATACCACCCTATCGGCGTTCTGCAGGCGTATGCGTTTCCTGCTACAACTGCCGATGGTCTGGTTTCCCACACCTGATGTAGGTTGAATTGGTCCGTCCCGATCAGCATTGCTACCGATCTATAATTGACAGGACATTCGGGTACACCAAGGTGTCTGAAATACTTACGGTCCTCCAGAGATTGTTCCGGCACTGGACCTAGTAGGTTACTAAAGTCCTTCGTGGCCGCAAAGGTTAGATCTCTAAAGGGTAACAAAGACCTCTCCCTCTCGCTGTGTTGCGATTTTGGAAGAAGAGAGTCTAAGTCCAACTTAACTCGTGTCACTGGTATTGCACGCTGTCCGTGCATACTACTTACTGTATAACTGACACGCTTACCTTGTTTAAGATCCGTCACGACGTCAGCTATCTTTTCGTCCATGTAGCTATGAGATGAGGCTGAATCTAGAATCGCGTAGATTCTTTTGCTCCCCTTTGTGCCAGTAACTTTAATCGGGATTACACTGAATCCCTTCAGTTGATCAGTAGTCAGGAGCGCGATCGACGGTTGTTCGTCTCCATTGGGATATTCATCGTCGTCTTCTGATTCTTCGTCCGACGATCCGGATTGTTCTGAGAAGCAATCCTCAATATGGGTCACGAAGGTTGGAGTCGTTTTCGATTCTCGTTTTCGGTAAGCCGCATCACATCTCGCTGCTGCTTCCGGGTGTTCCCTGGCGAAGCGTTTCGTCGGCGTGTGGCTGTCTGTGTGGAGCAGACCGTCGTGGTTGCGTCCACAGGATGGACAAGTGTCAGTATTTGGGCAATCCTTACGGACGTGTCCGTGTCGCGTACACCGCCAACAAGAGTCCAGTGGCCGTATCTGCAGCCGTCGTTCTTCCGAGTTCAACTCGCGAAATTGTCGACAACCTCGTAACTTGTGACCAATATACCGCTTACCTAGATGCTCGCAGTATTGACAGCCGTTGAAGTCGGTGCTGAGTTGCTGTCTCGTCTGTTTCGTCCCAATGGGCGCAGATACTCTATTACCGTCTGAGAATTGTCGTGATTCCGTCGGTGTGGCGTAAGTGGCCGTCTTAGTGGATGTTGTCTGGGGTTTTTGTCGGTTGGAGGATGGCAGTGTGATTCCTTCTGCCACGATGTGCTGGTCGGTGTAGTTAGATCGAGTTTCTACTACCGCCTCCCTGGATATTAAAAGGTACACATCTTCTAATTTTAAGAATCCTCCCCGCTCTTCTCGCTGGTATTCGACCTTTCTCCACTCCCGACGAAGTCGATGGTGGAGTCGTCCTATGATCTTTAATAGGACTGTAGGGGTATTCCCGTAATCAAGTTGTCCAATTGATCTTAAGGTAGTGATAGCGTTCTTGATCTCGTCAGCTAGTTTTAGTAAGTCGACGGGTTTAGTGATAGCCCCTCCCTTACAGAGTTCCTCTATTACTGACCTGGCCATGCTCACTGTACCTCCGTATATCGAAGTTAAACGATCGTACGCTAGTTCGAAAGCGTCCGGTACACCGACGAAAGTCTCTGCCAAACGTTTAGGTTCCCCTGACAACGTTTGAAGCAGGTAATTGAACTTCTCCCGTGATGTAAAGGCGCACACGGCGATCTGGGATTCGATATAGTCTACGAAGGTATGCCAGTGTTTTGAGCTACCGGAGAACTTCGGTGGTTGTTGTACCGGCAATCCCTGTCTGGCTGCGAATTTCGCTATCTCCTCGGCAACGTTCAGAGTTTCGCGTCCTTGGTTGGTAGTCTGGTTGATGTTCTCCCTTCTTGGCGCTTTTCCCTGATACGATGTGGGGTTTGAAGGTACCGGTCTTTGTGGTCCCTTCGGGTGTCTATTGTGTTCGAATTCGGAATTTCTCGAACTGTCGGTGTAACCTTCCTCCAGACGTTCCTCAATCCGGGCCAACTTGTTGACAATGTCGGCGAACTGTTGTGCACCGATCGCGCCCGCTGGTGGTAACGCCTTCTGTGTCGGTGTATTCTGTGGAGGATTGTCTGCAAAGGAGTTGTCTGAACGCTCGCGTTTATATTCATCGGCCGCCCCTGTTCTAAATACCTCGCGCTTCGGGTAATCCGATTCGCTCGAAGTACTACTATCATCTGGATATGGTGGTCGACGTGCTCGCGTTCGTTGCGTCGTACGAATTCTCACGTTACGTTTCGGAACATCGTCCACTGATCTCCGTTGTTCGGTAGGCTCACAAGTCTTCCTCGAAGTCGTAGATTGCGATGTAAATTGGTTGAACGGTCGCGTATCCACTGTTCTCCGTTGTTCGGTAGGCTCACAAGTCTTCCTCGAAGTCGTAGATTGCGATGTAAACTGAACCGGTCGCGTATCCACTGTTCTCCGTTGTTCGGTAGGCTCACAAGTCTTCCTCGAAGTCGTAGATTGCGATGTAAACTGAACCGGTGGTCGAGTGACAGCATTTGAATCCAAAGGCCTTGTTGGTCGAAACGTCATTGGGTAAGCGTAGTGTGTAACGGGTTTAGGTGTCGACGGTGGACTCACCTGTTTAGTTGTCAGTAGTGCAGGTCCAGTCAACAAACTACTACGATCTGTAATCGGTGGGTTACTTACCTTGACCCTCGGAATAGGCGACGACGTTGCTCTTGGCGGTGTAAACTCGTCCGGAATAACAAACCTGTGTTCCGTCGCACCATGGATAGGAGAAATGTTACTACTACCCGCAATCGAAACAGGTTCCTTAGTCGTAACCGGTGCAAACATATGAGTTACCTGTGGGAATCGTTGACACAAGTCTTTTACTAATTGTCGTTCCCGTCCGGGTGCTCCTACGCTTCCTTCCTTCTTTCGTTCCTGAATTTGGCGATGTCTTACCTCTATCTGGTCCAAGTCATGTCCGTCTCGAGATCTCATCGATCGATCGCGGGCCTTTTGATCCAGATCTTCCTCAGCGTTCGCTAATTCTCTCGCCTTCTTCTCGAGTTCGAAATGAAGTTTAGCTGTCTTCTCTCGTTGTTCCGTTTGTCGTTGTTGCGCCTCAAACTCTGCTTGTCGTATAGCGGATTGAGCCTTTATTTGCCGTGTTTTCATTTCGGCCCGTGCTTCCGAAACTAACCTGTCTCGTTCTAATTCCGCCGCTGCCGCTGCCGCTTGTCGCTCTGACTCGGCCGCTGCCGCTGCCGCTGCCGCTTGTCGCTCTGACTCGGCCGCTGCCGCTGCCGCTTGTCGGGCAATGTCTCGCTCTAACCTTTCTACTTCAGCTGCTTCTAATTCAGCTTGTTCCTGTAGATGAGAAATTCTCGCTATATTCGCAACGCGTAGCTTCTCTTCCTCTACTGCTGCCTGCATCACTAGAAGTTGAGCTTGTTCCTCCATTTCTCGTCGTTGTCGGCAGAATTCTTGCGGTTGTCGAGCGACTTCTGACGTGACCATACTTCCTTCGCAGATTTCGCTACGAATACTCACCAGTGATTGATTTAGTGTTCCCGGTGCCAGTTCGATTTGTGCGAGTGAAGTTTCCCTCGTAGCCTCCGGCACGGTTTCCCAATCCCCGACGTCTTCGCCGCACATGCGCAAGTGATCCGTCAGGTGTTTCAATTGTCCATCCAGTCGGTACAGTTCCTGTTCTTCCTCGGGCTGTAATAATTCGTCCGAAACTGACTAACCTAACAACTGGTCCGCTTGTTCCTGTTGTATCTGTCTAATCGTCGACTTAAACTGAATCAGTTTCTCTCTAGTGATCATTAGTTTCTCGAGGATTCTAAGTTGAGTATCCATGTCCTGTCTCTGTCTAGCTAGATCTTGTAGGCCAACTAGATTATCTACGGACTTATATACTTTACTCTGTACTCTAACCTGGAGGGTGTAGAACTCGAATCGAGACATCGGAGCGGTCAACCCGTCTAATATGCGTTGGCCTTCTCCAATACTTCTGGTAATATGCGCCATGTAACCGCCGACGCTTCTAACCACACTTTCTGTGCTTCCTGCTGAACTTACCATTTCCGTTTCCCTGTATCTAGGTTGCGGAACAGTTAGAAAGTCCTCGGTCCTGCCGTCGCCTCGTACTACGGCATCCGGTACTCCCGTTGGATGTACTGGTGACGCACACGGTGTAGGTTCGGTAGGCTCGCGAGTCTTCCCCTGTTGTTCTTCCGCTGCTGACTTATCTCCGTCACACGAGTCATAGTCGGTAGGTGTATTCTTCGTATAGTCTTGTTTGTCACTCATTTCGGTAGT
Organism: Nemertoderma westbladi; assembly: GCA_032718475.1. Lineage (NCBI taxonomy): Eukaryota > Metazoa > Xenacoelomorpha > Nemertodermatida > Nemertodermatidae > Nemertoderma > Nemertoderma westbladi. The sequence continues at coordinate 6,528 of JAUCBJ010008230.1, forward strand.
TGTAAGTCAAGTAAAGTGAGTGTCAAAGTATCGAGTTTACCGTATTTATCTAAACGGTACTAATTACAGTCTTATAAAATTAGCCTACCGGCCGATTTTATAGCAGATGGATAAAATTAGCCTAAACGGCCAATTTTACAGCAAATAAATGTCACGGAATAAGTATATAATAAAATTAGCCTAGCGGCCAATTTTATAACAAATAAATCGGATAACGATATGCGTTATCAAAAGGTAAATTAAATACAATAATACGGACTAATTCAGCAATGAACAAAGAAATCATACGGAATGCATAAATACTTGAGACAGTGGAACCCACAATAATTTTAACTAATACGGTAATGCCTAACTTATTTATGCAACTTTTCGAACTCACCCACTCCAATAATTCTCCAGAAAAACAGATTCCCAGATACAAACCGGACGTGAACCTTTCCGTTTTTAACGTTGCGGACGAAACGCGATTTTCCCAACCAAAGTTGTTGAGTTATCTATCTCCCAAACTTGCTAAACACGGTCTTGCTCCCGTTACAGTCTAGAAATGAGTTCTGAATCCTGAAAAAACAAAAGAGTTAGGTTTTACTTTACGAAAAATTTTGTACCGGTACAATATGGTATTTAAACCCTTTTTAAACACCGGTATTCAATTCCAAAATATTTTACACGCGGTTCAAATCAAATTTTATTTCAAAAAATTAGCACTTAGCTAATCAAATATAAATTTTTACCTCAAAATACAAAATTTTCAAATAACTTTAGTCCTACCGAACCGTAGTTCAGTAAAACACATTCCTACTATTGGAAGAGATACGCCTATTCCTACTATGCGAAAAGACGGTAACAATACCTGCAATATCCTACTGTAAAGTTTGTAAATCAAATCATAAATCCGACCTTCTCACCAAAACAGTAAACTCTAAGTAAGCGAATATATTGCAGTATCGATCTCTTATAACCAGTGAGGCAGAAAACAGTCTACGAGCAGACAAACTTCGATAAAACAAAATCCCGCGCAGCGAATCCTAAAATCAGGCTGACTCACTGACGGACTAAGAGGCTCGTATACTTTGCCGCGGTGTGATTTATATGGTTGGGCAAAGGGACGCTAGCTAGGTACAGAGGCAGATATTTGGAGATGTCTAACTAGCGGGCAAAGCACAGTACGGACAAAGTTAATTTTATATATTTCGAGGTGTAAATAATTTCTAACGCGCGTGTGTTAATTCTGAACGGTCAAAACAGTTTTGCTCCTTCACATATATAATTACTGGGTACGGTGTGCATTTACGAATATTCTAATTTTGTAACTTGTAGGTCCAATACTCACGAATGATAAGGTTCCTTCCCCTCTTGCGTATTTCCAGGACTCAAATTCAGGCATAAGGTTAATACTACGCCCAGAATTCGGCAATTTTAGGTACCAGGTCCCTGATACTAAGAAGAGATGTGTTAGTTTACTACTGTAGGCGTACGGGTACTAATAGCTATCCTGGCTCCTATCTAGAATTTTAGTCACCCAGGTAGTCCGGGTAACTTCCTATTAGGGCGTTGGCGGGGACACGGTAGATGTTAGTATATCCCTGATAGCCTCAATTTATTTGCGCCTAGTGTAAACTGCCCTACCGCCTGAACGGTACAATCCCAATTCAGGTGAAAACACAGCAACCCCCCTAGCCTACAAGTTCTGATGTAATGGACACTGTCGTACTGCAAATAGTCGCACACGCACCTGTACTTAGCAAGAGTTAAGCGTACAGTTTGCTGCACCCTAACCAATGTGTATGCCTTGTACCGGTGTGCCTACGTCCTATCTGCGTACTAGTATCTGCTCTCTCTCCCTCCCCCCGTAGGAATGTGAAGGTCTACTGTGGGTTTTCCTGAATCAAGACAGTACAGTCCCTATGATGTAATTTTAGGCTTACAGCGTGTCACTACGTCTACCTTTTGATCTTTTGGTCTTATACTTAGGTAGCAAGGATCGAACGCTGTCTAACCTTTCAGGCGATGGGCGAATAACTCTAGATGGTATTGCGGGTTGTCTCTCGTCTACATTCCCGTGATGTTCCCGTTCATTGCTGCGGCCCGATCTCTAGCCGGCCATCCTGTCCCTGAGTTTGTTCACCGTAGTGAATCCATGGTAAAACACGTAGAAAAGGGCTGAGATGTGACTAGTATTTCTGACTTTATTACAGAAGATACAATTATAATACAATGTAATCTGAGAATAAACTAAGCACGACAGAATATTGATAAGATAATCTGTGAAGTAGAGTGAATAACTAACGAACAAATCGCACCCCCACATACCAAACCCGCGCCGCAATCAATCGAGAAAATTCTCGATTGTTCCATAGGCTCCAACAAGGCCCCAAAGACAGCCACCGGTCCAGCCAACACATAACTTGCACGACATTGGCTACAATCAAACAACCACAGCCCCACCGGCACAGATAAATGCAACCAACCCGCAGCGGCCAACCCAAACGAGCTGAAACCCCGCACAAAAAACAACCCGCACCCACCAGGACTCGAACTCGATACCCACTACACATACAATTTCCAACGCTCCACCAACTGAGCCACCGAACCACCTGACCGACAGATGCACAAATGATAGAACCAATACGAATGAGAACTCAAAGCAATCCCCACAAAGCCAATCCGAACAAAATAAAATTTTGAAAATCCACGGCATTTAGGGAATATAATTCTATAAAATGTCCTCTGATTTTTTTCAAAAACCACATCGATTTTCATATTTATAACTTCTAACCCAATCCACGAGATAGAGAATCTTAAACGAAAGTCATAAGAACAGGTAACACTTTCATTTATAGAAGTAATCAGCTGTTATTTTCTTCGTCTTTCCACAGGAGATGGATGAAATTTGATTGCGTCGGAACACCCCCTTTTTGAGGCTCTCAGAGTGAAGAGATAAGTAGCCTATCTCCCTGTTAATATTGTTGTGTTCTAGAATAATTATTATAGTTTCATCGTATTGCCAAAGCGGCTGGAGCCGAAGTTAATATGTGATACAATAATTCACCTCAAATTTCTCAGCTATTTCATGGATATAATGAGTATTAAAGCCATGTCAAAATCCTTGGGGTTTTTCAGCAATAATTTATCAAAATATCCTCTGATTTTTTTCAAAAACCACATCGATTTTCATATTTATAACTTCTAGCCCAATCCAGGAGATAGAGAATCTTAAACGAAAGTCATAAGAACAGGTAACACTTTCATTTAAAGAAGTAATCAGCTGTTATTTGCTTCGTCTTTCCTCAGGAGATGGATGAAATTTGATTGCGTAGGAACACCCCCTTTTTGAGGCTCTCAGAGTGAAGAGATAAGTAGCCTATCTCCCTGTTAATATTCTTGTGTTCTAGAATAATTATTATAGTTTCATCGTATTGCCAAAGCGGCTGGAGCCGAAGTTAATATGGAATGCAATAATTCACATCAAATATCTCTGGTAGTTCATGAATATAATAGTATTAAATCCTTGTCAAAATCCTAGGTGTTTTTCAGCAATAATTTATTAAAATCTCCTCTGATTTTTTACAAAAAACGACATCGATTTTCATATTCATGACTTCTAACCCACTCCAAGAGATAGACAATCTTAAATGAAAGTCAAAAGAGCAGGTAACCCTTACATTTATAGAAGTAATCAGCTGTTTTTGCTTCGTCTTTCCCCTTAAGATGGATAAATTTTGATTGCGTCGGAACACCCCCTTTTTGAGGCTCTCAGAGTGAAGAGATAAGTAGCCTATCTCCCTGTTAATATTGTTGTGTTCTAGAATAATTATTATAGTTTTATCGTATTGCCAAAGCGGCTGGAGCCGAAGTTAATATGTGATACAATAATTCACCTCAAATTTCTCAGCTATTTCATGGATATAATGAGTATTAAAGCCATGTCAAAATCCTTGGGGTTTTTCAGCAATAATTTATCCAAATATCCTCTGATTTTTTTCAAAAACCACATCGATTTTCATATTTATAACTTCTAACCCAATCCACGAGATAGAGAATCTTAAACGAAAGTCATAAGAGCAGGTAACACTTTCATTTATAGAAGTAATCATCTGTTATTTGCTTCGTCTTTCCACAGGAGATGGATGAAATTTGATTGCGTCGGAACGCCCCCTTTTTGAGGCTCTCAGAGTGAAGAGATAAGTAGCCTATCTCCCTGTTAATATTGTTGTGTTCTAGAATAATTATCATAGTTTCATCGTATTGCCAAAGCGGCTGGAGCCGAAGTTAATATGTGATACAATAATTCACCTCAAATTTCTCAGCTATTTCATGGATATAATGAGTATTAAAGCCATGTCAAAATCCTTGGGGTTTTTCAGCAATAATTTATCAAAATATCCTCTGATTTTTTTCAAAAACCACATCGATTTTCATATTTATAACTTCTAACCCAATTCACGAGATAGAGAATCTTAAACGAAAGTCATAAGAACAGGTAACACTTTCATTTATAGAAGTAATCAGCTGTTATTTGCTTCGTCTTTCCACAGGAGATGGATGAAATTTGATTGCGTCGGAACACCCCCTTTTTGAGGCTCTCAGATTGAAGAGATAAGTAGCCTATCTCCCTGTTAATATTGTTGTGTTCTAGAATAATTATTATAGTTTCATCGTATTGCCAAAGCGGCTGGAGCCGAAGTTAATATGTGATACAATAATTCACCTCAAATTTCTCAGCTATTTCATGGATATAATGAGTATTAAAGCCATGTCAAAATCCTTGGGGTTTTTCAGCAATAATTTATCAAAATATCCTCTGATTTTTTTCAAAAACCACATCGATTTTCATATTTATAACTTCTAACCCAATCCACGAGATAGAGAATCTTAAACGAAAGTCATAAGAGCAGGTAACACTTTCATTTATAGAAGTAATCATTTGTTATTTGCTTCGTCTTTCCACAGGAGATGGATGAAATTTGATTGCGTCGGAACGCCCCCTTTTTGAGGCTCTCAGAGTGAAGAGATAAGTAGCCTATCTCCCTGTTAATATTGTTGTGTTCTAGAATAATTATCATAGTTTCATCGTATTGCCAAAGCGGCTGGAGCCGATGTTAATATGTGATACAATAATTCACCTCAAATTTCTCAGCTATTTCATGGATATAATGAGTATTAAAGCCATGTCAAAATCCTTGGGGTTTTTCAGCAATAATTTATCAAAATATCCTCTGATTTTTTTCAAAAACCACATCGATTTTCATATTTATAACTTCTAACCCAATCCACGAGATAGAGAATCTTAAACGAAAGTCATAAGAACGGGTAACACTTTCATTTATAGAAGTAATCAGCTGTTATTTGCTTCGTCTTTCCACAGGAGATGGATGAAATTTGATTGCGTCGGAACACCTCCTTTTTGAGGCTCTCAGAGTGAAGAGATAAGTAGCCTATCTCCCTGTTAATATTCTTGTGTTCTAGAATAATTATTATAGTTTCATCGTATTGCCAAAGCGGCTGGAGCCGAAGTTAATATGTGATACAATAATTCACCTCAAATATCTCAGCTAGTTCATGAATATAATGAGTATTAAATCCTTGTCAAAATCCTTGGTGTTTTTCAGCAAAAATTTATTAAAATCTCCTCTGATTTTTTACAAAAAACGACCTCGATTTTCATATTCATGACTTCTAACCCACTCCAAGAGATAGACAATCTTAAATGAAAGTCAAAAGAGCAGGTAACACTTACATTTATAGAAGTAATCAGCTGTTCTTTGCTTCGTCTTTCCCCTGGAGATGGATGTTATTTTATTGCGTCGAAACACCCCCTTTTTGAGGCTCTCAGATTGAAGAGATAAGTAGCCTATCTCCCTGTTAATATTGTTGTGTTCTAGAATATTTATTATAGTTTCATCGTATTGCCAAAGCGGCTGGAGCCGAAGTTAATATGTAATGCAATAATTCACCTCAAATATCTCAGCTATTTCATGAATATAATAGTATTAAATCCTTGTCAAAATCCTTGGTGTTTTTCAGCAATAATTTATTAAAATCTCCTCTGATTTTTTACAAAAAACGACGTCGATTTTCATATTCATGACTTCTAACCCACTCCAAGAGATAGACAATCTTAAATGAAAGTCAAAAGAGCAGGTAACCCTTACATTTATAGAAGTAATCAGCTGTTATTTGCTTCGTCTTTCCACAGGAGATGGATGAAATTTGATTGCGTCGGAACACCCCCTTTTTGAGGCTCTCAGATTGAAGAGATAAGTAGCCTATCTCCCTGTTAATATTGTTGTGTTCTAGAATAATTATTATAGTTTCATCGTATTGCCAAAGCGGCTGGAGCCGAAGTTAATATGTGATACAATAATTCACCTCAAATTTCTCAGCTATTTCATGGATATAATGAGTATTAAAGCCATGTCAAAATCCTTGGGGTTTTTCAGCAATAATTTATCAAAATATCCTCTGATTTTTTTCAAAAACCACATCGATTTTCATATTTATAACTTCTAACCCAATCCACGAGATAGAGAATCTTAAACGAAAGTCATAAGAGCAGGTAACACTTTAATTTATAGAAGTAATCATTTGTTATTTGCTTCGTCTTTCCACAGGAGATGGATGAAATTTGATTGCGTCGGAACGCCCCCTTTTTGAGGCTCTCAGAGTGAAGAGATAAGTAGCCTATCTCCCTGTTAATATTGTTGTGTTCTAGAATAATTATCATAGTTTCATCGTATTGCCAAAGCGGCTGGAGCCGATGTTAATATGTGATACAATAATTCACCTCAAATTTCTCAGCTATTTCATGGATATAATGAGTATTAAAGCCATGTCAAAATCCTTGGGGTTTTTCAGCAATAATTTATCAAAATATCCTCTGATTTTTTTCAAAAACCACATCGATTTTCATATTTATAACTTCTAACCCAATCCACGAGATAGAGAATCTTAAACGAAAGTCATAAGAACGGGTAACACTTTCATTTATAGAAGTAATCAGCTGTTATTTGCTTCGTCTTTCCACAGGAGATGGATGAAATTTGATTGCGTCGGAACACCTCCTTTTTGAGGCTCTCAGAGTGAAGAGATAAGTAGCCTATCTCCCTGTTAATATTCTTGTGTTCTAGAATAATTATTATAGTTTCATCGTATTGCCAAAGCGGCTGGAGCCGAAGTTAATATGTGATACAATAATTCACCTCAAATATCTCAGCTAGTTCATGAATATAATGAGTATTAAATCCTTGTCAAAATCCTTGGTGTTTTTCAGCAAAAATTTATTAAAATCTCCTCTGATTTTTTACAAAAAACGACCTCGATTTTCATATTCATGACTTCTAACCCACTCCAAGAGATAGACAATCTTAAATGAAAGTCAAAAGAGCAGGTAACACTTACATTTATAGAAGTAATCAGCTGTTCTTTGCTTCGTCTTTCCCCTGGAGATGGATGTTATTTTATTGCGTCGAAACACCCCCTTTTTGAGGCTCTCAGATTGAAGAGATAAGTAGCCTATCTCCCTGTTAATATTGTTGTGTTCTAGAATATTTATTATAGTTTCATCGTATTGCCAAAGCGGCTGGAGCCGAAGTTAATATGTAATGCAATAATTCACCTCAAATATCTCAGCTATTTCATGAATATAATAGTATTAAATCCTTGTCAAAATCCTTGGTGTTTTTCAGCAATAATTTATTAAAATCTCCTCTGATTTTTTACAAAAAACGACGTCGATTTTCATATTCATGACTTCTAACCCACTCCAAGAGATAGACAATCTTAAATGAAAGTCAAAAGAGCAGGTAACCCTTACATTTATAGAAGTAATCAGCTGTTCTTTGCTTCGTCTTTCCCCTGGAGATGGATGAATTTTGATTGCGTCGGAACACCACCTTTTTGAGGCTCTCAGAGTGAAGAGATAAGTAGCCTATCTCCCTGCTAATATTGTTGTGTTCTGGAATAATTATTATAGTTTCATCGTATTGCCAAAGCGGCTGGAGCCGAAGTTAATATGTGATACAATAATTCACCTCAAATTTCTCAGCTATTTCATGGATATAATGAGTATTAAAGCCATGTAAAAATCCTTGGGGTTTTTCAGCGATAATTTATCAAAATATCCTCTGATTTTTTTCAAAAACCACATCGATTTTCATATTTATAACTTCTAACCCAATCCACGAGATAGAGAATCTTAAACGAAAGTCATAAGAACAGGTAACACTTTCATTTATAGAAGTAATCATCTGTTATTTGCTTCGTCTTTCCACAGGAGATGGATGAAATTTGATTGCGTCGGAACACCCCCTTTTTGAGGCTCTCAGAGTGAAGAGATAAGTAGCCTATCTCCCTGTTAATATTGTTGTGTTCTAGAATAATAATAATTATTATTATTATTATTATTATTTAATTCATCGGGCCAAGGCCCATTGTACCTACACGACACCTATTTATTAGCACACATAATAATATTAAGTAAGTAGTTCATTCACGTTTACATTAAATCAATACAAAGGAGAAACATTTAACGGGGAATTACCAATCAAATATTGCAATATTAAACAGCACCAAGAACAATGTTCCAACGACAATGTAATAAAGAATTAGTGATTGAGCTACAGGCATGATTGAGTTCTCAGAGTTAGCAGTACGGCTAAGTAAGGAGAAAATATTAATTCTAAGAACAGCACGAAAGTAATTCACTCTTTACAATGACAATAGTTTATATAAAAGATAGACTAAGAACAAAACACAAAAATAATGTAGTTTAAGTAGAATAAAAATTCAATAATTTTTACAACGAAAAAATATTCAAAAGATTTTACAGCGGAAAAAAATTCAAAAAATTTTACATAAAACACAAAATCAGAAAATTAGGTTACCCCAAGCACCACTAACCACCTCTTACGCAACACCGAGAGAGGAGAAACGTTAGCAATTACACGAATAATGATGTTTTGTGAAACATCAATACGTCGTAGCAAAGAAAAAATATTACTTCTCTGCATAGCCCTAATAGTATTGATCCTATTATTTACAAAAATTTCACTAGCGTCCTCAGTTCTAGAATATTTGAAAAGTGATCTAAAAGCAGTATTATAAGGTACCTTAACCTTGCGCAAATTCTCAACACGAAATATAGACCAGAGTGAGCAACAGTACATGCTGTAACAGTAGGATCTAAATAAGGTTAACTTTACATCATATGAACAATTCGAAAATAATCTAGCAATCTGGTTACCCCTACAATACATTGAGCACATTAAACGTTTCATATCTGATTCATCGCTTAGATCGCAAGTAATTGTATGCCCAAGGTAATTAACCTCCTTAACACAATGTAATGGTTTACCACAAAGATATGCATCACCAGCACGGTTAATTCTATAAGGAAGAAAATACATACAGTGAGATTTAAGCGGGTTAAATTCAATATCAAATTCCACCCCAAACTTAATTATAGTTTCATCGTATTGCCAAAGCGGCTGGAGCCAAAGTTAATATGTGATACAATAATTCACCTCAAATTTCTCAGCTATTTCATGGATATAATGAGTATTAAAGCCATGTCAAAATCCTTGGGGTTTTTCAGCAATAATTTATCAAAATATCCTCTGATTTTTTTCAAAAACCACATCGATTTTCATATTTATAACTTCTAACCCAATCCACGAGATAGAGAATCTTAAACGAAAGTCATAAGAACAGGTAACACTTTCATTTATAGAAGTAATCAGCTGTTATTTGCTTCGTCTTTCCACAGGAGATGGATGAAATTTGATTGCGTCGGAACACCCCCTTTTTGAGGCTCTCAGAGTGAAGAGATAAGTAGCCTATCTCCCTGTTAATATTCTTGTGTTCTAGAATAATTATTATAGTTTCATCGTATTGCCAAAGCGGCTGGAGCCGAAGTTAATATGTGATACAATAATTCACCTCAAATTTCTCAGCTATTTCATGGATATAATGAGTATTAAAGCCATGTCAAAATCCTTGGGGTTTTTCAGCAATAATTTATCAAAATATCCTCTGATTTTTTTCAAAAACCACATCGATTTTCATATTTATAACTTCTAACCCAATCCACGAGATAGAGAATCTTAAACGAAATTCATAAGAACAGGTAACACTTTCATTTATAGAAGTAATCAGCTGTTATTTGCTTCGTCTTTCCACAGGAGATGGATGAAATTTGATTGCGTCGGAACACCCCCTTTTTGAGGCTCTCAGAGTGAAGAGATAAGTAGCCTATCTCCCTGTTAATATTCTTGTGTTCTAGAATATTTATTATTGTTTCATCGTATTGCTAAAGTGGCTGGATCTAAAGTTATTATGTAATGCAATAATTCACCTCAAATATCTCAGCTATTTTATGAACATAATGAAGTATTAAAGCCATGTCAAAATCACTGGTGTTTTTCTGCAATAATTTATCAAAATATCCTCTGATTTTTTTCAAAAACCATATCGATTTTCATATTTATAACTTCTATCCCACTCCACGAGATAGAGAATCTTAAATGAACGTCAAAAGAACAGGTAACACTTTCATTTATAGAAGTAATCAGCTGTTATTTGCTTCGTCTTTCCACAGGAGATGGATGAAATTTGATTGCGTCGGAACACCCCCTTTTTGAGGCTCTCAGATTGAAGAGATAAGTAGCCTATCTCCCTGTTAATATTGTTGTGTTCTAGAATATTTATTATAGTTTCATCGTATTGCCAAAGCGGCTGGAGCCGAAGTTAATATGTAATGCAATAATTCACCTCAAATATCTCAGCTAGTTCATGAATATAATAGTATTAAATCCTTGTCAAAATCCTTGGTGTTTTTCAGCAATAATTTATTAAAATCTCCTCTGATTTTTTACAAAAAACGACCTCGATTTTCATATTCATGACTTCTAACCCAATCCAAGAGATAGACAATCTTAAATGAAAGTCAAAAGAGCAGGTAACACTTACATTTATAGAAGTAATCAGCTGTTCTTTGCTTCGTCTTTCCCCTGGAGATGGATGTTATTTTATTGCGTCGGAACACCCCCTTTTTGAGGCTCTCAGATTGAAGAGATAAGTAGCCTATCTCCCTGTTAATATTGTTGTGTTCTAAAATATTTATTATAGTTTCATCGTATTTCCAAAGCGGCTGGAGCCGAAGTTAATATGTAATGCAATAATTCACCACAAATATCTCAGCTAGTTCATGAATATAATAGTATTAAATCCTTGTCAAAATCCTTGGTGTTTTTCAGCAATAATTTATTAAAATCTCCTCTGATTTTTTACAAAAAACGACGTCGATTTTCATATTCATGACTTCTAACCCACTCCAAGAGATAGACAATCTTAAATGAAAGTCAAAAGAGCAGGTAACCCTTACATTTATAGAAGTAATCAGCTGTTCTTTGCTTCGTCTTTCCCCTTGAGATGGATAAATTTTGATTGCGTCGGAACACCCCCTTTTTGAGGCTCTCAGAGTGAAGAGATAAGTAGCCTATCTCCCTGTTAATATTGTTGTGTTCTAGAATAATTATTATAGTTTCATCGTATTGCCAAAGCGGCTGGAGCCGAAGTTAATATGTGATACAATAATTCACCTCAAATTTCTCAGCTATTTCATGGATATAATGAGTATTAAAGCCATGTCAAAATCCTTGGGGTTTTTCAGCAATAATTTATCAAAATATCCTCTGATTTTTTTCAAAAACCACATCGATTTTCATATTTATAACTTCTAACCCAATCCACGAGATAGAGAATCTTAAACGAAAGTCATAAGAGCAGGTAACACTTTCATTTATAGAAGTAATCATCTGTTATTTGCTTCGTCTTTCCACAGGAGATGGATGAAATTTGATTGCGTCGGAACGCCCCCTTTTTGAGGCTCTCAGAGTGAAGAGATAAGTAGCCTATCTCCCTGTTAATATTGTTGTGTTCTAGAATAATTATCATAGTTTCATCGTATTGCCAAAGCGGCTGGAGCCGAAGTTAATACGTGATACAATAATTCACCTCAAATTTCTCAGCTATTTCATGGATATAATGAGTATTAAAGCCATGTCAAAATCCTTGGGGTTTTTCAGCAATAATTTATCAAAATATCCTCTGATTTTTTTCAAAAACCACATCGATTTTCATATTTATAACTTCTAACCCAATCCACGAGATAGAGAATCTTAAACGAAAGTCATAAGAACGGGTAACACTTTCATTTATAGAAGTAATCAGCTGTTATTTGCTTCGTCTTTCCACAGGAGATGGATGAAATTTGATTGCGTCGGAACACCCCCTTTTTGAGGCTCTCAGAGTGAAGAGATAAGTAGCCTATCTCCCTGTTAATATTCTTGTGTTCTAGAATAATTATTATAGTTTCATCGTATTGCCAAAGCGGCTGGAGCCGAAGTTAATATGTGATACAATAATTCACCTCAAATATCTCAGCTAGTTCATGAATATAATGAGTATTAAATCCTTGTCAAAATCCTTGGTGTTTTTCAGCAAAAATTTATTAAAATCTCCTCTGATTTTTTACAAAAAACGACCTCGATTTTCATATTCATGACTTCTAACCCACTCCAAGAGATAGACAATCTTAAATGAAAGTCAAAAGAGCAGGTAACACTTACATTTATAGAAGTAATCAGCTGTTCTTTGCTTCGTCTTTCCCCTGGAGATGGATGTTATTTTATTGCGTCGAAACACCCCCTTTTTGAGGTTCTCAGATTGAAGAGATAAGTAGCCTATCTCCCTGTTAATATTGTTGTGTTCTAGAATATTTATTATAGTTTCATCGTATTGCCAAAGCGGCTGGAGCCGAAGTTAATATGTGATACAATAATTCACCTCAAATTTCTCAGCTATTTCATGGATATAATGAGTATTAAAGCCATGTCAAAATCCTTGGGGTTTTTCAGCGATAATTTATCAAAATATCCTCTGATTTTTTTCAAAAACCACATCGATTTTCATATTTATAACTTCTAACCCAATCCACGAGATAGAGAATCTTAAACGAAAGTCATAAGAACAGGTAACACTTTCATTTATAGAAGTAATCATCTGTTATTTGCTTCGTCTTTCCACAGGAGATGGATGAAATTTGATTGCGTCGGAACACCCCCTTTTTGAGGCTCTCAGAGTGAAGAGATAAGTAGCCTATCTCCCTGTTAATATTGTTGTGTTCTAGAATAATTATTATAGTTTCATCGTATTGCCAAAGCGGCTGGAGCCAAAGTTAATATGTGATACAATAATTCACCTCAAATTTCTCAGCTATTTCATGGATATAATGAGTATTAAAGCCATGTCAAAATCCTTGGGGTTTTTCAGCAATAATTTATCAAAATATCCTCTGATTTTTTTCAAAAACCACATCGATTTTCATATTTATAACTTCTAACCCAATCCACGAGATAGAGAATCTTAAACGAAAGTCATAAGAACAGGTAACACTTTCATTTATAGAAGTATTCAGCTGTTCTTTGCTTCGTCTTTCCCCTGGAGATGGATGAATTTTGATTGCGTCGGAACACCCCCATTTTGAGGCTCTCAGAGTGAAGAGATAAGTAGCCTATCTCCCTGTAAATATAGTTGTGTTCTAGAATAATTATTATAGTTTCATCGTATTGCCAAAGCGGCTGGAGCCGAAGTTAATATGTGATACAATAATTCACCTCAAATTTCTCAGCTATTTCATGGATATAATGAGTATTAAAGCCATGTCAAAATCCTTGGGGTTTTTCAGCAATAATTTAACAAAATATCCTCTGATTTTTTTCAAAAACCACATCGATTTTCATATTTATAACTTCTAACCCAATCCACGAGATAGAGAATCTTAAACGAAAGTCATAAGAACAGGTAACACTTTCATTTATAGAAGTAATCAGCTGTTATTTGCTTCGTCTTTCCACAGGAGATGGATGAAATTTGATTGCGTCGGAACACCCCCTTTTTGAGGCTCTCAGAGTGAAGAGATAAGTAGTCTATCTTCCTGTTAATATTGTTGTGTTCTAGAATAATTATTATAGTTTCATCGTATTGCCAAAGCGGCTGGAGCCGAAGTTAATATGTGATACAATAATTCACCTCAAATTTCTCAGCTATTTCATGAATGTATTGAGTATTAAAGCCATGTCAAAATCCTTGGGGTTTTTCAGCAATAATTTATCAAAATATCCTCTGATTTTTTTTCAAAAACCACATAGATTTTCATATTTATAACTTCTAACCCACTCCACGAGATAGAGAATCTTAAACGAAAGTCATAAGAACAGGTAACACTTTCATTTAGAAGTAATCAGCTGTTCTTTGCTTCGTCTTTCCCCTGGAGATGGATGAATTTTGATTGCGTCGGAACACCCCCTTTTTGAGGCTCTCAGAGTGAAGAGATAAGTAGCCTATCTCCCTGTTAATATTATTGTGTTCTAGAATATTTATTATAGTTTCATCGTATTGCCAAAGCGGCTGGAGCCGAAGTTAATATGTGATACAATAATTCACCTCAAATTTCTCAGCTATTTCATGAATATAATGAGTATTAAAGCCATGTCAAAATCCTTGGGGTTTTTCAGCAATTATTTATCAAAGTATCCTCACTTTTTTTACAAAAAACGACACCGATTTTCATATTCATGACTTCTAACCCACTCCAAGAGATAGACAATCTTAAATGAAAGTCAAAAGAGCAGGTAACACTTACATTTATAGAAGTAATCAGCTGTTCTTTGCTTCGTCTTTCCCCTGGAGATGGGGGAATTTGATTGCGTCGGAACACCCCCTTTTTGAGGCTCTCAGAGTGAAGAGATAATTAGCCTATCTCCCTGTTAATATTGTTGTGTTCTAGAATATTTATTATAGTTTCATCGTATTGCCAAAGCGGCTGGAGCCGAAGTTAATATGTAATGCAATAATTCACCTCAAATTTCTCAGCTAATTCATGAATATAATGAGTATTAAATCCTTGTCAAAATCCTTGGTGTTTTTCAGCAATAATTTATTAAAATCTCCTCTGATTTTTTTCAAAAACCACATCGATTTTCATATTTATAACTTCTAACCCAATCCACGAGATAGAGAATCTTAAACGAAATTCATAAGAACAGGTAACACTTTCATTTATAGAAGTAATCAGCTGTTATATGCTTCGTCTTTCCACAGGAGATGGATGAAATTTGATTGCGTCGGAACACCCCCTTTTTGAGGCTCTCAGAGTGAAGAGATAAGTAGCCTATCTCCCTGTTAATATTCTTGTGTTCTAGAATAATTATTATAGTTTCATCGTATTGCCAAAGCGGCTGGAGCCGAAGTTAATATGTGATACAATAATTCACCTCAAATTTCTCAGCTATTTCATGGATATAATGAGTATTAAAGCCATGTCAAAATCCTTGGGGTTTTTCAGCAATAATTTATCAAAATATCCTCTGATTTTTTTCAAAAACCACATCGATTTTCATATTTATAACTTCTAACCCAATCCACGAGATAGAGAATCTTAAACGAAATTCATAAGAACAGGTAACACTTTCATTTATAGAAGTAATCAGCTGTTATTTGCTTCGTCTTTCCACAGGAGATGGATGAAATTTGATTGCGTCGGAACACCCCCTTTTTGAGGCTCTCAGAGTGAAGAGATAAGTAGCCTATCTCCCTGTTAATATTCTTGTGTTCTAGAATATTTATTATTGTTTCATCGTATTGCTAAAGTGGCTGGATCTAAAGTTATTATGTAATGCAATAATTCATCTCAAATATCTCAGCTATTTTATGAACATAATGAAGTATTAAAGCCATGTCAAAATCACTGGTGTTTTTCTGCAATAATTTATCAAAATATCCTCTGATTTTTTTCAAAAACCATATCGATTTTCATATTTATAACTTCTATCCCACTCCACGAGATAGAGAATCTTAAATGAACGTCAAAAGAACAGGTAACACTTTCATTTATAGAAGTAATCAGCTGTTCTTTGCTTCGTCTTTCCCCTGGAGATGGATGAATTTTGATTGCGTCGGAACACCCCCTTTTTGAGGCTCTCAGAGTGAAGAGATAAGTAGCCTATCTCCCTGTTAATATTGTTGTGTTCTAGAATATTTATTATAGTTTCATCGTATTGCCAAAGCGGCTGGAGCCAAAGTTAATATGTAATGCAATAATTCACCTCAAATATCTCAGCTAGTTCATGAATATAATGAGTATTAAATCCTTGTCAAAATCCTTGGTGTTTTTCAGCAATAATTTATTAAAATCTCCTCTGATTTTTCACAAAAAACGACATCGATTTTCATATTCATGACTTCTAACCCACTCCAAGAGATAGACAATCTAAAATGAAAGTCAAAAGAGCAGGTAACACTTACATTTATAGAAGTAATCAGCTGTTCTTTGCTTCGTCTTTCCGATGGATATGGATGTTATTTTATTGCGTCAGAACACCCCCTTTTTGAGGCTCTCAGATTGAAGAGATAAGTAGCCTATCTCCCTGTTAATATTGTTGTGTTCTAGAATATTTATTATAGTTTCATCGTATTGCCAAAGCGGCTGGAGCCGAAGTTAATATGTAATGCAATAATTAACATCAAATATCTCTGCTAGTTCATGAATATAATAGTATTAAATCCTTGTCAAAATCCTAGGTGTTTTTCAGCAATAATTTATTAAAATCTCCTCTGATTTTTTACAAAAAACGACATCGATTTTCATATTCATGACTTCTAACCCACTCCAAGAGATAGACAATCTTAAATGAAAGTCAAAAGAGCAGGTAACCCTTACATTAATAGAAGTAATCAGCTGTTCTTTGCTTCGTCTTTCCCCTGGAGATGGATGAATTTTGATTGCGTCGGAACACCCCCTTTTTGAGGCTCTCAGAGTGAAGAGATAAGTAGCCTATCTCCCTGTTAATATTGTTGTGTTCTAGAATAATTATTATAGTTTCATCGTATTGCCAAAGCGGCTGGAGCCAAAGTTAATATGTGATACAATAATTCACCTCAAATTTCTCAGCTATTTCATGGATATAATGAGTATTAAAGCCATGTCAAAATCCTTGGGGTTTTTCAGCAATAATTTATCAAAATGTCCTCTGATTTTTTTCAAAAACCACATCGATTTTCATATTTATAACTTCTAACCCAATCCACGAGATAGAGAATCTTAAACGAAAGTCATAAGAACAGGTAACACTTTCATTTATAGAAGTAATCAGCTGTTATTTGCTTCGTCTTTCCACAGGAGATGGATGAAATTTGATTGCGTCGGAACACCCCCTTTTTGAGGCTCTCAGAGTGAAGAGATAAGTAGCCTATCTCCCTGTTAATATTGTTGTGTTCTAGAATAATTATTATAGTTTCATCGTATTGCCAAAGCGGCTGGAGCCGAAGTTAATATGTGATACAATAATTCACCTCAAATTTCTCAGCTATTTCATGGATATAATGAGTATTAAAGCCATGTCAAAATCCTTGGGGTTTTTCAGCAATAATTTATCAAAATATCCTCTGATTTTTTTCAAAAACCACATCGATTTTCATATTTATAACTTCTAACCCAATCCAGGAGATAGAGAATCTTAAACGAAAGTCATAAGAACAGGTAACACTTTCATTTAAACAAGTAATCAGCTGTTATTTGCTTCGTCTTTCCTCAGGAGATGGATGAAATTTGATTGCGTAGGAACACCCCCTTTTTGAGGCTCTCAGAGTGAAGAGATAAGTAGCCTATCTCCCTGTTAATATTCTTGTGTTCTAGAATAATTATTATAGTTTCATCGTATTGCCAAAGCGGCTGGAGCCGAAGTTAATATGGAATGCAATAATTCACATCAAATATCTCTGGTAGTTCATGAATATAATAGTATTAAATCCTTGTCAAAATCGTAGGTGTTTTTCAGCAATAATTTATTAAAATCTCCTCTGATTTTTTACAAAAAACGACATCGATTTTCATATTCATGACTTCTAACCCACTCCAAGAGATAGACAATCTTAAATGAAAGTCAAAAGAGCAGGTAACCCTTACATTTATAGAAGTAATCAGCTGTTTTTGCTTCGTCTTTCCCCTTAAGATGGATAAATTTTGATTGCGTCGGAACACCCCCTTTTTGAGGCTCTCAGAGTGAAGAGATAAGTAGCCTAACTCCCTGTTAATATTGTTGTGTTCTAGAATAATTATTATAGTTTCATCGTATTGCCAAAGCGGCTGGAGCCGAAGTTAATATGTGATACAATAATTCACCTCAAATTTCTCAGCTATTTCATGGATATAATGAGTATTAAAGCCATGTCAAAATCCTTGGGGTTTTTCAGCAATAATTTATCCAAATATCCTCTGATTTTTTTCAAAAACCACATCGATTTTCATATTTATAACTTCTAACCCAATCCACGAGATAGAGAATCTTAAACGAAAGTCATAAGAACAGGTAACACTTTCATTTATAGAAGTAATCAGCTGTTATTTGCTTCGTCTTTCCACAGGAGATGGATGAAATTTGATTGCGTCGGAACACCCCCTTTTTGAGGCTCTCAGAGTGAAGAGATAAGTAGTCTATCTTCCTGTTAATATTGTTGTGTTCTAGAATAATTATTATAGTTTCATCGTATTGCCAAAGCGGCTGGAGCCGAAGTTAATATGTGATACAATAATTCACCTCAAATTTCTCAGCTATTTCATGAATGTATTGAGTATTAAAGCCATGTCAAAATCCTTGGGGTTTTTCAGCAATAATTTATCAAAATATCCTCTGATTATTTTTCAAAAACCACATAGATTTTCATATTTATAACTTCTAACCCACTCCACGAGATAGAGAATCTTAAACGAAAGTCATAAGAACAGGTAACACTTTCATTTAGAAGTAATCAGCTGTTCTTTGCTTCGTCTTTCCCCTGGAGATGGATGAAATTTGATTGCGTCGGAACACCCCCTTTTTGAGGCTCTCAGAGTGAAGAGATAAGTAGCCTATCTCCCTGTTAATATTCTTGTGTTCTAGAATAATTATTATAGTTTCATCGTATTGCCAAAGCGGCTGGAGCCGAAGTTAATATGTGATACAATAATTCACCTCAAATTTCTCAGCTATTTCATGGATATAATGAGTATTAAAGCCATGTCAAAATCCTTGGGGTTTTTCAGCAATAATTTATCAAAATATCCTCTGATTTTTTTCAAAAACCACATCGATTTTCATATTTATAACTTCTAACCCAATCCACGAGATAGAGAATCTTAAACGAAATTCATAAGAACAGGTAACACTTTCATTTATAGAAGTAATCAGCTGTTATTTGCTTCGTCTTTCCACAGGAGATGGATGAAATTTGATTGCGTCGGAACACCCCCTTTTTGAGGCTCTCAGAGTGAAGAGATAAGTAGCCTATCTCCCTGTTAATATTCTTGTGTTCTAGAATATTTATTATTGTTTCATCGTATTGCTAAAGTGGCTGGATCTAAAGTTATTATGTAATGCAATAATTCACCTCAAATATCTCAGCTATTTTATGAACATAATGAAGTATTAAAGCCATGTCAAAATCACTGGTGTTTTTCTGCAATAATTTATCAAAATATCCTCTGATTTTTTTCAAAAACCATATCGATTTTCATATTTATAACTTCTATCCCACTCCACGAGATAGAGAATCTTAAATGAACGTCAAAAGAACAGGTAACACTTTCATTTATAGAAGTAATCAGCTGTTCTTTGCTTCGTCTTTCCCCTGGAGATGGATGAATTTTGATTGCGTCGGAACACCCCCTTTTTGAGGCTCTCAGAGTGAAGAGATAAGTAGCCTATCTCCCTGTTAATATTATTGTGTTCTAGAATATTTATTATAGTTTCATCGTATTGCCAAAGCGGCTGGAGCCAAAGTTAATATGTAATGCAATAATTCACCTCAAATATCTCAGCTAGTTCATGAATATAATGAGTATTAAATCCTTGTCAAAATCCTTGGTGTTTTTCAGCAATAATTTATTAAAATCTCCTCTGATTTTTCACAAAAAACGACATCGATTTTCATATTCATGACTTCTAACCCACTCCAAGAGATAGACAATCTAAAATGAAAGTCAAAAGAGCAGGTAACACTTACATTTATAGAAGTAATCAGCTGTTCTTTGCTTCGTCTTTCCGATGGATATGGATGTTATTTTATTGCGTCAGAACACCCCCTTTTTGAGGCTCTCAGATTGAAGAGATAAGTAGCCTATCTCCCTGTTAATATTGTTGTGTTCTAGAATATTTATTATAGTTTCATCGTATTGCCAAAGCGGCTGGAGCCGAAGTTAATATGTAATGCAATAATTAACATCAAATATCTCTGCTAGTTCATGAATATAATAGTATTAAATCCTTGTCAAAATCCTAGGTGTTTTTCAGCAATAATTTATTAAAATCTCCTCTGATTTTTTACAAAAAACGACATCGATTTTCATATTCATGACTTCTAACCCACTCCAAGAGATAGACAATCTTAAATGAAAGTCAAAAGAGCAGGTAACCCTTACATTAATAGAAGTAATCAGCTGTTCTTTGCTTCGTCTTTCCCCTGGAGATGGATGAATTTTGATTGCGTCGGAACACCCCCTTTTTGAGGCTCTCAGAGTGAAGAGATAAGTAGCCTATCTCCCTGTTAATATTGTTGTGTTCTAGAATAATTATTATAGTTTCATCGTATTGCCAAAGCGGCTGGAGCCAAAGTTAATATGTGATACAATAATTCACCTCAAATTTCTCAGCTATTTCATGGATATAATGAGTATTAAAGCCATGTCAAAATCCTTGGGGTTTTTCAGCAATAATTTATCAAAATGTCCTCTGATTTTTTTCAAAAACCACATCGATTTTCATATTTATAACTTCTAACCCAATCCACGAGATAGAGAATCTTAAACGAAAGTCATAAGAACAGGTAACACTTTCATTTATAGAAGTAATCAGCTGTTATTTGCTTCGTCTTTCCACAGGAGATGGATGAAATTTGATTGCGTCGGAACACCCCCTTTTTGAGGCTCTCAGAGTGAAGAGATAAGTAGCCTATCTCCCTGTTAATATTGTTGTGTTCTAGAATAATTATTATAGTTTCATCGTATTGCCAAAGCGGCTGGAGCCGAAGTTAATATGTGATACAATAATTCACCTCAAATTTCTCAGCTATTTCATGGATATAATGAGTATTAAAGCCATGTCAAAATCCTTGGGGTTTTTCAGCAATAATTTATCAAAATATCCTCTGATTTTTTTCAAAAACCACATCGATTTTCATATTTATAACTTCTAACCCAATCCAGGAGATAGAGAATCTTAAACGAAAGTCATAAGAACAGGTAACACTTTCATTTAAAGAAGTAATCAGCTGTTATTTGCTTCGTCTTTCCTCAGGAGATGGATGAAATTTGATTGCGTAGGAACACCCCCTTTTTGAGGCTCTCAGAGTGAAGAGATAAGTAGCCTATCTCCCTGTTAATATTCTTGTGTTCTAGAATAATTATTATAGTTTCATCGTATTGCCAAAGCGGCTGGAGCCGAAGTTAATATGGAATGCAATAATTCACATCAAATATCTCTGGTAGTTCATGAATATAATAGTATTAAATCCTTGTCAAAATCCTAGGTGTTTTTCAGCAATAATTTATTAAAATCTCCTCTGATTTTTTACAAAAAACGACATCGATTTTCATATTCATGACTTCTAACCCACTCCAAGAGATAGACAATCTTAAATGAAAGTCAAAAGAGCAGGTAACCCTTACATTTATAGAAGTAATCAGCTGTTTTTGCTTCGTCTTTCCCCTTAAGATGGATAAATTTTGATTGCGTCGGAACACCCCCTTTTTGAGGCTCTCAGAGTGAAGAGATAAGTAGCCTATCTCCCTGTTAATATTGTTGTGTTCTAGAATAATTATTATAGTTTCATCGTATTGCCAAAGCGGCTGGAGCCGAAGTTAATATGTGATACAATAATTCACCTCAAATTTCTCAGCTATTTCATGGATATAATGAGTATTAAAGCCATGTCAAAATCCTTGGGGTTTTTCAGCAATAATTTATCCAAATATCCTCTGATTTTTTTCAAAAACCACATCGATTTTCATATTTATAACTTCTAACCCAATCCACGAGATAGAGAATCTTAAACGAAAGTCATAAGAGCAGGTAACACTTTCATTTATAGAAGTAATCATCTGTTATTTGCTTCGTCTTTCCACAGGAGATGGATGAAATTTGATTGCGTCGGAACGCCCCCTTTTTGAGGCTCTCAGAGTGAAGAGATAAGTAGCCTATCTCCCTGTTAATATTGTTGTGTTCTAGAATAATTATCATAGTTTCATCGTATTGCCAAAGCGGCTGGAGCCGAAGTTAATATGTGATACAATAATTCACCTCAAATTTCTCAGCTATTTCATGGATATAATGAGTATTAAAGCCATGTCAAAATCCTTGGGGTTTTTCAGCAATAATTTATCAAAATATCCTCTGATTTTTTTCAAAAACCACATCGATTTTCATATTTATAACTTCTAACCCAATTCACGAGATAGAGAATCTTAAACGAAAGTCATAAGAACAGGTAACACTTTCATTTATAGAAGTAATCAGCTGTTATTTGCTTCGTCTTTCCACTGGAGATGGATGAAATTTGATTGCGTCGGAACGCCCCCTTTTTGAGGCTCTCAGAGTGAAGAGATAAGTAGCCTATCTCCCTGTTAATATTGTTGTGTTCTAGAATAATTATCATAGTTTCATCGTATTGCCAAAGCGGCTGGAGCCGAAGTTAATATGTGATACAATAATTCACCTCAAATTTCTCAGCTATTTCATGGAAATAATGAGTATTAAAGCCATGTCAAAATCCTTGGGGTTTTTCAGCAATAATTTATCAAAATATCCTCTGATTTTTTTCAAAAACCACATCGATTTTCATATTTATAACTTCTAACCCAATCCACGAGATAGAGAATCTTAAACGAAAGTCATAAGAACGGGTAACACTTTCATTTATAGAAGTAATCAGCTGTTCTTTGCTTCGTCTTTCCCCTGGAGATGGATGTTATTTTATTGCGTCGAAACACCCCCTTTTTGAGGCTCTCAGATTGAAGAGATAAGTAGCCTATCTCCCTGTTAATATTGTTGTGTTCTAGAATATTTATTATAGTTTCATCGTATTGCCAAAGCGGCTGGAGCCGAAGTTAATATGTAATGCAATAATTCACCTCAAATATCTCAGCTATTTCATGAATATAATAGTATTAAATCCTTGTCAAAATCCTTGGTGTTTTTCAGCAATAATTTATTAAAATCTCCTCTGATTTTTTACAAAAAACGACGTCGATTTTCATATTCATGACTTCTAACCCACTCCAAGAGATAGACAATCTTAAATGAAAGTCAAAAGAGCAGGTAACCCTTACATTTATAGAAGTAATCAGCTGTTCTTTGCTTCGTCTTTCCCCTGGAGATGGATGAATTTTGATTGCGTCGGAACACCACCTTTTTGAGGCTCTCAGAGTGAAGAGATAAGTAGCCTATCTCCCTGTTAATATTGTTGTGTTCTGGAATAATTATTATAGTTTCATCGTATTGCCAAAGCGGCTGGAGCCGAAGTTAATATGTGATACAATAATTCACCTCAAATTTCTCAGCTATTTCATGGATATAATGAGTATTAAAGCCATGTAAAAATCCTTGGGGTTTTTCAGCGATAATTTATCAAAATATCCTCTGATTTTTTTCAAAAACCACATCGATTTTCATATTTATAACTTCTAACCCAATCCACGAGATAGAGAATCTTAAACGAAAGTCATAAGAACAGGTAACACTTTCATTTATAGAAGTAATCATCTGTTATTTGCTTCGTCTTTCCACAGGAGATGGATGAATTTTGATTGCGTCGGAACACCCCCTTTTTGAGACTCTCAGAGTGAAGAGATAAGTAGCCTATCTCCCTGTTAATATTGTTGTGTTCTAGAATAATAATAATAATTATTATTATTATTATTATTTAATTCATCGGGCCAAGGCCCATTGTACCTACACGACACCTATTTATTAGCACACATAATAATATTAAGTAAGTAGTTCATTCACGTTTACATTAAATCAATACAAAGGAGAAACATTTAACGGGGAATTACCAATCAAATATTGCAATATTAAACAGCACCAAGAACAATGTTCCAACGACAATGTAATAAAGAATTAGTGATTGAGCTACAGGCATGATTGAGTTCTCAGAGTTAGCAGTACGGCTAAGTAAGGAGAAAATATTAATTCTAAGAACAGCACGAAAGTAATTCACTCTTTACAATGACAATAGTTTATATAAAAGATAGACTAAGAACAAAACACAAAAATAATGTAGTTTAAGTAGAATAAAAATTCAATAATTTTTACAACGAAAAAATATTCAAAAGATTTTACAGCGGAAAAAAATTCAAAAAATTTTACATAAAACACAAAATCAGAAAATTAGGTTACCCCAAGCACCACTAACCACCTCTTACGCAACACCGAGAGAGGAGAAACGTTAGCAATTACACGAATAATGATGTTTTGTGAAACATCAATACGTCGTAGCAAAGAAAAAATATTACTTCTCTGCATAGCCCTAATAGTATTGATCCTATTATTTACAAAAATTTCACTAGCGTCCTCAGTTCTAGAATATTTGAAAAGTGATCTAAAAGCAGTATTATAAGCTACCTTAACCTTGCGCAAATTCTCAACACGAAATATAGACCAGAGTGAGCAACAGTACATGCTGTAACAGTAGGATCTAAATAAGGTTAACTTTACATCATATGAACAATTCGAAAATAATCTAGCAATCTGGTTACCCCTACAATACATTGAGCACATTAAACGTTTCATATCTGATTCATCGCTTAGATCGCAAGTAATTGTATGCCCAAGGTAATTAACCTCCTTAACACAATGTAATGGTTTACCACAAAGATATGCATCACCAGCACGGTTAATTCTATAAGGAAGAAAATACATACAGTGAGATTTAAGCGGGTTAAATTCAATATCAAATTCCACCCCAAACTTAATTATAGTTTCATCGTATTGCCAAAGCGGCTGGAGCCAAAGTTAATATGTGATACAATAATTCACCTCAAATTTCTCAGCTATTTCATGGATATAATGAGTATTAAAGCCATGTCAAAATCCTTGGGGTTTTTCAGCAATAATTTATCAAAATATCCTCTGATTTTTTTCAAAAACCACATCGATTTTCATATTTATAACTTCTAACCCAATCCACGAGATAGAGAATCTTAAACGAAAGTCATAAGAACAGGTAACACTTTCATTTATAGAAGTAATCAGCTGTTATTTGCTTCGTCTTTCCACAGGAGATGGATGAAATTTGATTGCGTCGAAACACCCCCTTTTTGAGGCTCTCAGAGTGAAGAGATAAGTAGCCTATCTCCCTGTTAATATTCTTGTGTTCTAGAATAATTATTATAGTTTCATCGTATTGCCAAAGCGGCTGGAGCCGAAGTTAATATGTGATACAATAATTCACCTCAAATTTCTCAGCTATTTCATGGATATAATGAGTATTAAAGCCATGTCAAAATCCTTGGGGTTTTTCAGCAATAATTTATCAAAATATCCTCTGATTTTTTTCAAAAACCACATCGATTTTCATATTTATAACTTCTAACCCAATCCACGAGATAGAGAATCTTAAACGAAATTCATAAGAACAGGTAACACTTTCATTTATAGAAGTAATCAGCTGTTATTTGCTTCGTCTTTCCACAGGAGATGGATGAAATTTGATTGCGTCGGAACACCCCCTTTTTGAGGCTCTCAGAGTGAAGAGATAAGTAGCCTATCTCCCTGTTAATATTCTTGTGTTCTAGAATATTTATTATTGTTTCATCGTATTGCTAAAGTGGCTGGATCTAAAGTTATTATGTAATGCAATAATTCACCTCAAATATCTCAGCTATTTTATGAACATAATGAAGTATTAAAGCCATGTCAAAATCACTGGTGTTTTTCTGCAATAATTTATCAAAATATCCTCTGATTTTTTTCAAAAACCATATCGATTTTCATATTTATAACTTCTATCCCACTCCACGAGATAGAGAATCTTAAATGAACGTCAAAAGAACAGGTAACACTTTCATTTATAGAAGTAATCAGCTGTTATTTGCTTCGTCTTTCCACAGGAGATGGATGAAATTTGATTGCGTCGGAACACCCCCTTTTTGAGGCTCTCAGATTGAAGAGATAAGTAGCCTATCTCCCTGTTAATATTGTTGTGTTCTAGAATATTTATTATAGTTTCATCGTATTGCCAAAGCGGCTGGAGCCGAAGTTAATATGTAATGCAATAATTCACCTCAAATATCTCAGCTAGTTCATGAATATAATAGTATTAAATCCTTGTCAAAATCCTTGGTGTTTTTCAGCAATAATTTATTAAAATCTCCTCTGATTTTTTACAAAAAACGACCTCGATTTTCATATTCATGACTTCTAACCCACTCCAAGAGATAGACAATCTTAAATGAAAGTCAAAAGAGCAGGTAACACTTACATTTATAGAAGTAATCAGCTGTTCTTTGCTTCGTCTTTCCCCTGGAGATGGATGTTATTTTATTGCGCGGAACACCCCCTTTTTGAGGCTCTCAGATTGAAGAGATAAGTAGCCTATCTCCCTGTTAATATTGTTGTGTTCTAAAATATTTATTATAGTTTCATCGTATTTCCAAAGCGGCTGGAGCCGAAGTTAATATGTAATGCAATAATTCACCACAAATATCTCAGCTAGTTCATGAATATAATAGTATTAAATCCTTGTCAAAATCCTTGGTGTTTTTCAGCAATAATTTATTAAAATCTCCTCTGATTTTTTACAAAAAACGACGTCGATTTTCATATTCATGACTTCAAACCCACTCCAAGAGATAGACAATCTTAAATGAAAGTCAAAAGAGCAGGTAACCCTTACATTTATAGAAGTAATCAGCTGTTCTTTGCTTCGTCTTTCCCCTTGAGATGGATAAATTTTGATTGCGTCGGAACACCCCCTTTTTGAGGCTCTCAGAGTGAAGAGATAAGTAGCCTATCTCCCTGTTAATATTGTTGTGTTCTAGAATAATTATTATAGTTTCATCGTATTGCCAAAGCGGCTGGAGCCGAAGTTAATATGTGATACAATAATTCACCTCAAATTTCTCAGCTATTTCATGGATATAATGAGTATTAAAGCCATGTCAAAATCCTTGGGGTTTTTCAGCAATAATTTATCAAAATATCCTCTGATTTTTTTCAAAAACCACATCGATTTTCATATTTATAACTTCTAACCCAATCCACGAGATAGAGAATCTTAAACGAAAGTCATAAGAGCAGGTAACACTTTCATTTATAGAAGTAATCATCTGTTATTTGCTTCGTCTTTCCACAGGAGATGGATGAAATTTGATTGCGTCGGAACGCCCCCTTTTTGAGGCTCTCAGAGTGAAGAGATAAGTAGCCTATCTCCCTGTTAATATTGTTGTGTTCTAGAATAATTATCATAGTTTCATCGTATTGCCAAAGCGGCTGGAGCCGAAGTTAATACGTGATACAATAATTCACCTCAAATTTCTCAGCTATTTCATGGATATAATGAGTATTAAAGCCATGTCAAAATCCTTGGGGTTTTTCAGCAATAATTTATCAAAATATCCTCTGATTTTTTTCAAAAACCACATCGATTTTCATATTTATAACTTCTAACCCAATCCACGAGATAGAGAATCTTAAACGAAAGTCATAAGAACGGGTAACACTTTCATTTATAGAAGTAATCAGCTGTTATTTGCTTCGTCTTTCCACAGCAGATGGATGAAATTTGATTGCGTCGGAACACCTCCTTTTTGAGGCTCTCAGAGTGAAGAGATAAGTAGCCTATCTCCCTGTTAATATTCTTGTGTTCTAGAATAATTATTATAGTTTCATCGTATTGCCAAAGCGGCTGGAGCCGAAGTTAATATGTGATACAATAATTCACCTCAAATATCTCAGCTAGTTCATGAATATAATGAGTATTAAATCCTTGTCAAAATCCTTGGTGTTTTTCAGCAAAAATTTATTAAAATCTCCTCTGATTTTTTACAAAAAACGACCTCGATTTTCATATTCATGACTTCTAACCCACTTCAAGAGATAGACAATCTTAAATGAAAGTCAAAAGAGCAGGTAACACTTACATTTATAGAAGTAATCAGCTGTTCTTTGCTTCGTCTTTCCCCTGGAGATGGATGTTATTTTATTGCGTCGAAACACCCCCTTTTTGAGGCTCTCAGATTGAAGAGATAAGTAGCCTATCTCCCTGTTAATATTGTTGTGTTCTAGAATATTTATTATAGTTTCATCGTATTGCCAAAGCGGCTGGAGCCGAAGTTAATATGTGATACAATAATTCACCTCAAATTTCTCAGCTATTTCATGGATATAATGAGTATTAAAGCCATGTCAAAATCCTTGGGGTTTTTCAGCGATAATTTATCAAAATATCCTCTGATTTTTTTCAAAAACCACATCGATTTTCATATTTATAACTTCTAACCCAATCCACGAGATAGAGAATCTTAAACGAAAGTCATAAGAACAGGTAACACTTTCATTTATAGAAGTAATCATCTGTTATTTGCTTCGTCTTTCCACAGGAGATGAATGAAATTTGATTGCGTCGGAACACCCCCTTTTTGAGGCTCTCAGAGTGAAGAGATAAGTAGCCTATCTCCCTGTTAA
This sequence comes from Nemertoderma westbladi, assembly GCA_032718475.1. NCBI lineage: Eukaryota > Metazoa > Xenacoelomorpha > Nemertodermatida > Nemertodermatidae > Nemertoderma > Nemertoderma westbladi. The sequence goes on from JAUCBJ010008230.1 coordinate 35,300, forward strand.
TATTGTTGTGTTCTAGAATAATTATTATAGTTTCATCGTATTGCCAAAGCGGCTGGAGCCAAAGTTAATATGTGATACAATAATTCACCTCAAATTTCTCAGCTATTTCATGGATATAATGAGTATTAAAGCCATGTCAAAATCCTTGGGGTTTTTCAGCAATAATTTATCAAAATATCCTCTGATTTTTTTCAAAAACCACATCGATTTTCATATTTATAACTTCTAACCCAATCCACGAGATAGAGAATCTTAAACGAAAGTCATAAGAACAGGTAACACTTTCATTTATAGAAGTATTCAGCTGTTCTTTGCTTCGTCTTTCCCCTGGAGATGGATGAATTTTGATTGCGTCGGAACACCTCCTTTTTGAGGCTCTCAGAGTGAAGAGATAAGTAGCCTATCTCCCTGTTAATATTCTTGTGTTCTAGAATAATTATTATAGTTTCATCGTATTGCCAAAGCGGCTGGAGCCGAAGTTAATATGTGATACAATAATTCACCTCAAATATCTCAGCTAGTTCATGAATATAATGAGTATTAAATCCTTGTCAAAATCCTTGGTGTTTTTCAGCAAAAATTTATTAAAATCTCCTCTGATTTTTTACAAAAAACGACCTCGATTTTCATATTCATGACTTCTAACCCACTCCAAGAGATAGACAATCTTAAATGAAAGTCAAAAGAGCAGGTAACACTTACATTTATAGAAGTAATCAGCTGTTCTTTGCTTCGTCTTTCCCCTGGAGATGGATGTTATTTTATTGCGTCGAAACACCCCCTTTTTGAGGCTCTCAGATTGAAGAGATAAGTAGCCTATCTCCCTGTTAATATTGTTGTGTTCTAGAATATTTATTATAGTTTCATCGTATTGCCAAAGCGGCTGGAGCCGAAGTTAATATGTGATACAATAATTCACCTCAAATTTCTCAGCTATTTCATGGATATAATGAGTATTAAAGCCATGTCAAAATCCTTGGGGTTTTTCAGCGATAATTTATCAAAATATCCTCTGATTTTTTTCAAAAACCACATCGATTTTCATATTTATAACTTCTAACCCAATCCACGAGATAGAGAATCTTAAACGAAAGTCATAAGAACAGGTAACACTTTCATTTATAGAAGTAATCATCTGTTATTTGCTTCGTCTTTCCACAGGAGATGGATGAAATTTGATTGCGTCGGAACACCCCCTTTTTGAGGCTCTCAGAGTGAAGAGATAAGTAGCCTATCTCCCTGTTAATATTGTTGTGTTCTAGAATAATTATTATAGTTTCATCGTATTGCCAAAGCGGCTGGAGCCAAAGTTAATATGTGATACAATAATTCACCTCAAATTTCTCAGCTATTTCATGGATATAATGAGTATTAAAGCCATGTCAAAATCCTTGGGGTTTTTCAGCAATAATTTATCAAAATATCCTCTGATTTTTTTCAAAAACCACATCGATTTTCATATTTATAACTTCTAACCCAATCCACGAGATAGAGAATCTTAAACGAAAGTCATAAGAACAGGTAACACTTTCATTTATAGAAGTATTCAGCTGTTCTTTGCTTCGTCTTTCCCCTGGAGATGGATGAATTTTGATTGCGTCGGAACACCCCCTTTTTGAGGCTCTCAGAGTGAAGAGATAAGTAGCCTATCTCCCTGTTAATATTGTTGTGTTCTAGAATAATTATTATAGTTTCATCGTATTGCCAAAGCGGCTGGAGCCGAAGTTAATATGTGATACAATAATTCACCTCAAATTTCTCAGCTATTTCATGGATATAATGAGTATTAAAGCCATGTCAAAATCCTTGGGGTTTTTCAGCAATAATTTAACAAAATATCCTCTGATTTTTTTCAAAAACCACATCGATTTTCATATTTATCACTTCTAATCCACTCCACGAGATAGAGAATCTTAAACGAAAGTCATAAGAACAGGTAACACTTTCATTTATAGAAGTAATCAGCTGTTATTTGCTTCGTCTTTCCACAGGAGATGGATGAAATTTGATTGCGTCGGAACACCCCCTTTTTGAGGATCTCAGAGTGAAGAGATAAGTAGTCTATCTTCCTGTTAATATTGTTGTGTTCTAGAATAATTATTATAGTTTCATCGTATTGCCAAAGCGGCTGGAGCCGAAGTTAATATGTGATACAATAATTCACCTCAAATTTCTCAGCTATTTCGTGAATGTATTGAGTATTAAAGCCATGTCAAAATCCTTGGGGTTTTTCAGCAATAATTTATCAAAATATCCTCTGATTTTTTTTCAAAAACCACATAGATTTTCATATTTATAACTTCTAACCCACTCCACGAGATAGAGAATCTTAAACGAAAGTCATAAGAACAGGTAACACTTTCATTTAGAAGTAATCAGCTGTTCTTTGCTTCGTCTTTCCCCTGGAGATGGATGAATTTTGATTGCGTCGGAACACCCCCTTTTTGAGGCTCTCAGAGTGAAGAGATAAGTAGCCTATCTCCCTGTTAATATTATTGTGTTCTAGAATATTTATTATAGTTTCATCGTATTGCCAAAGCGGCTGGAGCCGAAGTTAATATGTGATACAATAATTCACCTCAAATTTCTCAGCTATTTCATGAATATAATGAGTATTAAAGCCATGTCAAAATCCTTGGGGTTTTTCAGCAATTATTTATCAAAGTATCCTCACTTTTTTTTACAAAAAACGACACCGATTTTCATATTCATGACTTCTAACCCACTCCAAGAGATAGACAATCTTAAATGAAAGTCAAAAGAGCAGGTAACACTTACATTTATAGAAGTAATCAGCTGTTCTTTGCTTCGTCTTTCCCCTGGAGATGGAGGAATTTGATTGCGTCGGAACACCCCCTTTTTGAGGCTCTCAGAGTGAAGAGATAATTAGCCTATCTCCCTGTTAATATTGTTGTGTTCTAGAATATTTATTATAGTTTCATCGTATTGCCAAAGCGGCTGGAGCCGAAGTTAATATGTAATGCAATAATTCACCTCAAATTTCTCAGCTAATTCATGAATATAATGAGTATTAAAGCCATGTCAAAATCCTTGGGGTTTTTCAGCAATAATTTATCAAAATATCCTCTGATTTTTTTTCAAAAACCACATAGATTTTCATATTTATAACTTCTAACCCACTCCACGAGATAGAGAATCTTAAACGAAAGTCATAAGAACAGGTAACACTTTCATTTAGAAGTAATCAGCTGTTCTTTGCTTCGTCTTTCCCCTGGAGATGGATGAATTTTGATTGCGTCGGAACACCCCCTTTTTGAGGCTCTCAGAGTGAAGAGATAAGTAGCCTATCTCCCTGTTAATATTCTTGTGTTCTAGAATATTTATTATAGTTTCATCGTATTGCCAAAGCGGCTGGAGCCGAAGTTAATATGTAATGCAATAATTCACCTCAAATTTCTCAGCTAATTCATGAATATAATGAGTATTAAATCCTTGTCAAAATCCTTGGTGTTTTTCAGCAATAATTTATTAAAATCTCCTCTGATTTTTTTCAAAAACCACATCGATTTTCATATTTATAACTTCTAACCCAATCCACGAGATAGAGAATCTTAAACGAAATTCATAAGAACAGGTAACACTTTCATTTATAGAAGTAATCAGCTGTTATTTGCTTCGTCTTTCCACAGGAGATGGATGAAATTTGATTGCGTCGGAACACCCCCTTTTTGAGGCTCTCAGAGTGAAGAGATAAGTAGCCTATCTCCCTGTTAATATTCTTGTGTTCTAGAATAATTATTATAGTTTCATCGTATTGCCAAAGCGGCTGGAGCCGAAGTTAATATGTGATACAATAATTCACCTCAAATTTCTCAGCTATTTCATGGATATAATGAGTATTAAAGCCATGTCAAAATCCTTGGGGTTTTTCAGCAATAATTTATCAAAATATCCTCTGATTTTTTTCAAAAACCACATCGATTTTCATATTTATAACTTCTAACCCAATCCACGAGATAGAGAATCTTAAACGAAATTCATAAGAACAGGTAACACTTTTATTTATAGAAGTAATCAGCTGTTATTTGCTTCGTCTTTCCACAGGAGATGGATGAAATTTGATTGCGTCGGAACACCCCCTTTTTGAGGCTCTCAGAGTGAAGAGATAAGTAGCCTATCTCCCTGTTAATATTCTTGTGTTCTAGAATAATTATTATAGTTTCATCGTATTGCCAAAGCGGCTGGAGCCGAAGTTAATATGTGATACAATAATTCACCTCAAATTTCTCAGCTATTTCATGGATATAATGAGTATTAAAGCCATGTCAAAATCCTTGGGGTTTTTCAGCAATAATTTATCAAAATATCCTCTGATTTTTTTCAAAAACCATATCGATTTTCATATTTATAACTTCTATCCCACTCCACGAGATAGAGAATCTTAAATGAACGTCAAAAGAACAGGTAACACTTTCATTTATAGAAGTAATCAGCTGTTATTTGCTTCGTCTTTCCACAGGAGATGGATGAAATTTGATTGCGTCGGAACACCCCCTTTTTGAGGCTCTCAGATTGAAGAGATAAGTAGCCTATCTCCCTGTTAATATTGTTGTGTTCTAGAATATTTATTATAGTTTCATCGTATTGCCAAAGCGGCTGGAGCCGAAGTTAATATGTAATGCAATAATTCACCTCAAATATCTCAGCTAGTTCATGAATATAATAGTATTAAATCCTTGTCAAAATCCTTGGTGTTTTTCAGCGATAATTTATTAAAATCTCCTCTGATTTTTTACAAAAAACGACCTCGATTTTCATATTCATGACTTCTAACCCACTCCAAGAGATAGACAATCTTAAATGAAAGTCAAAAGAGCAGGTAATACTTACATTTATAGAAGTAATCAGCTGTTCTTTGCTTCGTCTTTCCCCTGGAGATGGATGTTATTTTATTGCGTCGGAACACCCCCTTTTTGAGGCTCTCAGATTGAAGAGATAAGTAGCCTATCTCCCTGTTAATATTGTTGTGTTCTAAAATATTTATTATAGTTTCATCGTATTTCCAAAGCGGCTGGAGCCGAAGTTAATATGTAATGCAATAATTCACCACAAATATCTCTTCTAGTTCATGAATATAATAGTATTAAATCCTTGTCAAAATCCTTGGTGTTTTTCAGCAATAATTTATTAAAATCTCCTCTGATTTTTTACAAAAAACGACGTCGATTTTCATATTCATGACTTCTAACCCACTCCAAGAGATAGACAATCTTAAATGAAAGTCAAAAGAGCAGGTAACCCTTACATTTATAGAAGTAATCAGCTGTTCTTTGCTTCGTCTTTCCCCTTGAGATGGTTAAATTTTGATTGCGTCGGAACACCCCCTTTTTGAGGCTCTCAGAGTGAAGAGATAAGTAGCCTATCTCCCTGTTAATATTGTTGTGTTCTAGAATAATTATTATAGTTTCATCGTATTGCCAAAGCGGCTGGAGCCGAAGTTAATATGTGATACAATAATTCACCTCAAATTTCTCAGCTATTTCATGGATATAATGAGTATTAAAGCCATGTCAAAATCCTTGGGGTTTTTCAGCAATAATTTATCAAAATATCCTCTGATTTTTTTCAAAAACCACATCGATTTTCATATTTATAACTTCTAACCCAATCCACGAGATAGAGAATCTTAAACGAAAGTCATAAGAGCAGGTAACACTTTCATTTATAGAAGTAATCATCTGTTATTTGCTTCGTCTTTCCACAGGAGATGGATGAAATTTGATTGCGTCGGAACGCCCCCTTTTTGAGGCTCTCAGAGTGAAGAGATAAGTAGCCTATCTCCCTGTTAATATTGTTGTGTTCTAGAATAATTATCATAGTTTCATCGTATTGCCAAAGCGGCTGGAGCCGAAGTTAATACGTGATACAATAATTCACCTCAAATTTCTCAGCAATTTCATGGATATAATGAGTATTAAAGCCATGTCAAAATCCTTGGGGTTTTTCAGCAATAATTTATCAAAATATCCTCTGATTTTTTTCAAAAACCACATCGATTTTCATATTTATAACTTCTAACCCAATCCACGAGATAGAGAATCTTAAACGAAAGTCATAAGAACGGGTAACACTTTCATTTATAGAAGTAATCAGCTGTTATTTGCTTCGTCTTTCCACAGGAGATGGATGAAATTTGATTGCGTCGGAACACCTCCTTTTTGAGGCTCTCAGAGTGAAGAGATAAGTAGCCTATCTCCCTGTTAATATTCTTGTGTTCTAGAATAATTATTATAGTTTCATCGTATTGCCAAAGCGGCTGGAGCCGAAGTTAATATGTGATACAATAATTCACCTCAAATATCTCAGCTAGTTCATGAATATAATGAGTATTAAATCCTTGTCAAAATCCTTGGTGTTTTTCAGCAAAAATTTATTAAAATCTCCTCTGATTTTTTACAAAAAACGACCTCGATTTTCATATTCATGACTTCTAACCCACTCCAAGAGATAGACAATCTTAAATGAAAGTCAAAAGAGCAGGTAACACTTACATTTGTAGAAGTAATCAGCTGTTCTTTGCTTCGTCTTTCCCCTGGAGATGGATGTTATTTTATTGCGTCGAAACACCCCCTTTTTGAGGCTCTCAGATTGAAGAGATAAGTAGCCTATCTCCCTGTTAATATTGTTGTGTTCTAGAATATTTATTATAGTTTCATCGTATTGCCAAAGCGGCTGGAGCCGAAGTTAATATGTGATACAATAATTCACCTCAAATTTCTCAGCTATTTCATGGATATAATGAGTATTAAAGCCATGTCAAAATCCTTGGGGTTTTTCAGCGATAATTTATCAAAATATCCTCTGATTTTTTTCAAAAACCACATCGATTTTCATATTTATAACTTCTAACCCAATCCACGAGATAGAGAATCTTAAACGAAAGTCATAAGAACAGGTAACACTTTCATTTATAGAAGTAATCATCTGTTATTTGCTTCGTCTTTCCACAGGAGATGGATGAAATTTGATTGCGTCGGAACACCCCCTTTTTGAGGCTCTCAGAGTGAAGAGATAAGTAGCCTATCTCCCTGTTAATATTGTTGTGTTCTAGAATAATTATTATAGTTTCATCGTATTGCCAAAGCGGCTGGAGCCAAAGTTAATATGTGATACAATAATTCACCTCAAATTTCTCAGCTATTTCATGGATATAATGAGTATTAAAGCCATGTCAAAATCCTTGGGGTTTTTCAGCAATTATTTATCAAAGTATCCTCACTTTTTTTACAAAAAACGACACCGATTTTCATATTCATGACTTCTAACCCACTCCAAGAGATAGACAATCTTAAATGAAAGTCAAAAGAGCAGGTAACACTTACATTTATAGAAGTAATCAGCTGTTCTTTGCTTCGTCTTTCCCCTGGAGATGGAGGAATTTGATTGCGTCGGAACACCCCCTTTTTGAGGCTCTCAGAGTGAAGAGATAATTAGCCTATCTCCCTGTTAATATTATTGTGTTCTAGAATATTTATTATAGTTTCATCGTATTGCCAAAGCGGCTGGAGCCGAAGTTAATATGTGATACAATAATTCACCTCAAATTTCTCAGCTATTTCATGAATATAATGAGTATTAAAGCCATGTCAAAATCCTTGGGGTTTTTCAGCAATTATTTATCAAAGTATCCTCACTTTTTTTACAAAAAACGACACCGATTTTCATATTCATGACTTCTAACCCACTCCAAGAGATAGACAATCTTAAATGAAAGTCAAAAGAGCAGGTAACACTTACATTTATAGAAGTAATCAGCTGTTCATTGCTTCGTCTTTCCCCTGGAGATGGAGGAATTTGATTGCGTCGGAACACCCCCTTTTTGAGGCTCTCAGAGTGAAGAGATAATTAGCCTATCTCCCTGTTAATATTGTTGTGTTCTAGAATATTTATTATAGTTTCATCGTATTGCCAAAGCGGCTGGAGCCGAAGTTAATATGTAATGCAATAATTCACCTCAAATTTCTCAGCTAATTCATGAATATAATGAGTATTAAATCCTTGTCAAAATCCTTGGTGTTTTTCAGCAATAATTTATTAAAATCTCCTCTGATTTTTTTCAAAAACGACATCGATTTTCATATTTATAACTTCTAACCCAATCCACGAGATAGAGAATCTTAATCGAAATTCATAAGAACAGGTAACACTTTCATTTATAGAAGTAATCAGCTGTTATTTGCTTCGTCTTTCCACAGGAGATGGATGAAATTTGATTGCGTCGGAACACCCCCTTTTTGAGGCTCTCAGAGTGAAGAGATAAGTAGCCTATCTCCCTGTTAATATTCTTGTGTTCTAGAATAATTATTATAGTTTCATCGTATTGCCAAAGCGGCTGGAGCCGAAGTTAATATGTGATACAATAATTCACCTCAAATTTCTCAGCTATTTCATGGATATAATGAGTATTAAAGCCATGTCAAAATCCTTGGGGTTTTTCAGCAATAATTTATCAAAATATCCTCTGATTTTTTTCAAAAACCACATCGATTTTCATATTTATAACTTCTAACCCAATCCACGAGATAGAGAATCTTAAACGAAATTCATAAGAACAGGTAACACTTTCATTTATAGAAGTAATCAGCTGTTATTTGCTTCGTCTTTCCACAGGAGATGGATGAAATTTGATTGCGTCGGAACACCCCCTTTTTGAGGCTCTCAGAGTGAAGAGATAAGTAGCCTATCTCCCTGTTAATATTCTTGTGTTCTAGAATATTTATTATTGTTTCATCGTATTGCTAAAGTGGCTGGATCTAAAGTTATTATGTAATGCAATAATTCACCTCAAATATCTCAGCTATTTTATGAACATAATGAAGTATTAAAGCCATGTCAAAATCACTGGTGTTTTTCTGCAATAATTTATCAAAATATCGTCTGATTTTTTTCAAAAACCATATCGATTTTCATATTTATAACTTCTATCCCACTCCACGAGATAGAGAATCTTAAATGAACGTCAAAAGAACAGGTAACACTTTCATTTATAGAAGTAATCAGCTGTTATTTGCTTCGTCTTTCCACAGGAGATGGATGAAATTTGATTGCGTCGGAACACCCCCTTTTTGAGGCTCTCAGATTGAAGAGATAAGTAGCCTATCTCCCTGTTAATATTGTTGTGTTCTAGAATATTTATTATAGTTTCATCGTATTGCCAAAGCGGCTGGAGCCGAAGTTAATATGTAATGCAATAATTCACCTCAAATATCTCAGCTAGTTCATGAATATAATAGTATTAAATCCTTGTCAAAATCCTTGGTGTTTTTCAGCAATAATTAATTAAAATCTCCTCTGATTTTTTACAAAAAACGACCTCGATTTTCATATTCATGACTTCTAACCCACTCCAAGAGATAGACAATCTTAAATGAAAGTCAAAAGAGCAGGTAACACTTACATTTATAGAAGTAATCAGCTGTTCTTTGCTTCGTCTTTCCCCTGGAGATGGATGTTATTTTATTGCGTCGGAACACCCCCTTTTTGAGGCTCTCAGATTGAAGAGATAAGTAGCCTATCTCCCTGTTAATATTGTTGTGTTCTAAAATATTTATTATAGTTTCATCGTATTTCCAAAGCGGCTGGAGCCGAAGTTAATATGTAATGCAATAATTCACCACAAATATCTCAGCTAGTTCATGAATATAATAGTATTAAATCCTTGTCAAAATCCTTGGTGTTTTTCAGCAATAATTTATTAAAATCTCCTCTGATTTTTTACAAAAAACGACGTCGATTTTCATATTCATGACTTCTAACCCACTCCAAGAGATAGACAATCTTAAATGAAAGTCAAAAGAGCAGGTAACCCTTACATTTATAGAAATAATCAGCTGTTCTTTGCTTCGTCTTTCCCCAGGAGATGGATGAATTTTGATTGCATCGGAACACCCCCTTTTTGAGGCTCTCAGAGTGAAGAGATAAGTAGCCTATCTCCCTGTTAATATTGTTGTGTTCTAGAATAATTATTATAGTTTCATCGTATTGCCAAAGCGGCTGGAGCCGAAGTTAATATGTGATACAATAATTCACCTCAAATTTCTCAGCTATTTCATGGATATAATGAGTATTAAAGCCATGTCAAAATCCTTGGGGTTTTTCAGCAATAATTTATCAAAATATCCTCTGATTTTTTTCAAAAACCACATCGATTTTCATATTTATAACTTCTAACCCAATCCACGAGATAGAGAATCTTAAACGAAAGTCATAAGAGCAGGTAACACTTTCATTTATAGAAGTAATCATCTGTTATTTGCTTCGTCTTTCCACAGGAGATGGATGAAATTTGATTGCGTCGGAACGCCCCCTTTTTGAGGCTCTCAGAGTGAAGAGATAAGTAGCCTATCTCCCTGTTAATATTGTTGTGTTCTAGAATAATTATCATAGTTTCATCGTATTGCCAAAGCGGCTGGAGCCGAAGTTAATACGTGATACAATAATTCACCTCAAATTTCTCAGCTATTTCATGGATATAATGAGTATTAAAGCCATGTCAAAATCCTTGGGGTTTTTCAGCAATAATTTATCAAAATATCCTCTGATTTTTTTCAAAAACCACATCGATTTTCATATTTATAACTTCTAACCCAATCCACGAGATAGAGAATCTTAAACGAAAGTCATAAGAACGGGTAACACTTTCATTTATAGAAGTAATCAGCTGTTATTTGCTTCGTCTTTCCACAGGAGATGGATGAAATTTGATTGCGTCGGAACACCTCCTTTTTGAGGCTCTCAGAGTGAAGAGATAAGTAGCCTATCTCCCTGTTAATATTCTTGTGTTCTAGAATAATTATTATAGTTTCATCGTATTGCCAAAGCGGCTGGAGCCGAAGTTAATATGTGATACAATAATTCACCTCAAATATCTCAGCTAGTTCATGAATATAATGAGTATTAAATCCTTGTCAAAATCCTTGGTGTTTTTCAGCAAAAATTTATTAAAATCTCCTCTGATTTTTTACAAAAAACGACCTCGATTTTCATATTCATGACTTCTAACCCACTCCAAGAGATAGACAATCTTAAATGAAAGTCAAAAGAGCAGGTAACACTTACATTTATAGAAGTAATCAGCTGTTCTTTGCTTCGTCTTTCCCCTGGAGATGGATGTTATTTTATTGCGTCGAAACACCCCCTTTTTGAGGCTCTCAGATTGAAGAGATAAGTAGCCTATCTCCCTGTTAATATTGTTGTGTTCTAGAATATTTATTATAGTTTCATCGTATTGCCAAAGCGGCTGGAGCCGAAGTTAATATGTGATACAATAATTCACCTCAAATTTCTCAGCTATTTCATGGATATAATGAGTATTAAAGCCATGTCAAAATCCTTGGGGTTTTTCAGCGATAATTTATCAAAATATCCTCTGATTTTTTTCAAAAACCACATCGATTTTCATATTTATAACTTCTAACCCAATCCACGAGATAGAGAATCTTAAACGAAAGTCATAAGAACAGGTAACACTTTCATTTATAGAAGTAATCATCTGTTATTTGCTTCGTCTTTCCACAGGAGATGGATGAAATTTGATTGCGTCGGAACACCCCCTTTTTGAGGCTCTCAGAGTGAAGAGATAAGTAGCCTATCTCCCTGTTAATATTGTTGTGTTCTAGAATAATTATTATAGTTTCATCGTATTGCCAAAGCGGCTGGAGCCAAAGTTAATATGTGATACAATAATTCACCTCAAATTTCTCAGCTATTTCATGGATATAATGAGTATTAAAGCCATGTCAAAATCCTTGGGGTTTTTCAGCAATAATTTATCAAAATATCCTCTGATTTTTTTCAAAAACCACATCGATTTTCATATTTATAACTTCTAACCCAATCCACGAGATAGAGAATCTTAAACGAAAGTCATAAGAACAGGTAACACTTTCATTTATAGAAGTATTCAGCTGTTCTTTGCTTCGTCTTTCCCCCTGGAGATGGATGAATTTTGATTGCGTCGGAACACCCCCTTTTTGAGGCTCTCAGAGTGAAGAGATAAGTAGCCTATCTCCCTGTTAATATTGTTGTGTTCTAGAATAATTATTATAGTTTCATTGTATTGCCAAAGCGGCTGGAGCCGAAGTTAATATGTGATACAATAATTCACCTCAAATTTCTCAGCTATTTCATGGATATAATGAGTATTAAAGCCATGTCAAAATCCTTGGGGTTTTTCAGCAATAATTTAACAAAATATCCTCTGATTTTTTTCAAAAACCACATCGATTTTCATATTTATAACTTCTAACCCAATCCACGAGATAGAGAATCTTAAACGAAAGTCATAAGAACAGGTAACACTTTCATTTATAGAAGTAATCAGCTGTTATTTGCTTCGTCTTTCCACAGGAGATGGATGAAATTTGATTGCGTCGGAACACCCCCTTTTTGAGGCTCTCAGAGTGAAGAGATAAGTAGTCTATCTTCCTGTTAATATTGTTGTGTTCTAGAATAATTATTATAGTTTCATCGTATTGCCAAAGCGGCTGGAGCCGAAGTTAATATGTGATACAATAATTCACCTCAAATTTCTCAGCTATTTCATGAATGTATTGAGTATTAAAGCCATGTCAAAATCCTTGGGGTTTTTCAGCAATAATTTATCAAAATATCCTCTGATTTTTTTTCAAAAACCACATAGATTTTCATATTTATAACTTCTAACCCACTCCACGAGATAGAGAATCTTAAACGAAAGTCATAAGAACAGGTAACACTTTCATTTAGAAGTAATCAGCTGTTCTTTGCTTCGTCTTTCCCCTGGAGATGGATGAATTTTGATTGCGTCGGAACACCCCCTTTTTGAGGCTCTCAGAGTGAAGAGATAAGTAGCCTATCTCCCTGTTAATATTATTGTGTTCTAGAATATTTATTATAGTTTCATCGTATTGCCAAAGCGGCTGGAGCCGAAGTTAATATGTGATACAATAATTCACCTCAAATTTCTCAGCTATTTCATGGATATAATGAGTATTAAAGCCATGTCAAAATCCTTGGGGTTTTTCAGCGATAATTTATCAAAATATCCTCTGATTTTTTTCAAAAACCACATCGATTTTCATATTTATAACTTCTAACCCAATCCACGAGATAGAGAATCTTAAACGAAAGTCATAAGAACAGGTAACACTTTCATTTATAGAAGTAATCATCTGTTATTTGCTTCGTCTTTCCACAGGAGATGGATGAAATTTGATTGCGTCGGAACACCCCCTTTTTGAGGCTCTCAGAGTGAAGAGATAAGTAGCCTATCTCCCTGTTAATATTGTTGTGTTCTAGAATAATTATTATAGTTTCATCGTATTGCCAAAGCGGCTGGAGCCAAAGTTAATATGTGATACAATAATTCACCTCAAATTTCTCAGCTATTTCATGGATATAATGAGTATTAAAGCCATGTCAAAATCCTTGGGGTTTTTCAGCAATAATTTATCAAAATATCCTCTGATTTTTTTCAAAAACCACATCGATTTTCATATTTATAACTTCTAACCCAATCCACGAGATAGAGAATCTTAAACGAAAGTCATAAGAACAGGTAACACTTTCATTTATAGAAGTATTCAGCTGTTCTTTGCTTCGTCTTTCCCCTGGAGATGGATGAATTTTGATTGCGTCGGAACACCCCCTTTTTGAGGCTCTCAGAGTGAAGAGATAAGTAGCCTATCTCCCTGTTAATATTGTTGTGTTCTAGAATAATTATTATAGTTTCATCGTATTGCCAAAGCGGCTGGAGCCGAAGTTAATATGTGATACAATAATTCACCTCAAATTTCTCAGCTATTTCATGGATATAATGAGTATTAAAGCCATGTCAAAATCCTTGGGGTTTTTCAGCAATAATTTAACAAAATATCCTCTGATTTTTTTCAAAAACCACATCGATTTTCATATTTATAACTTCTAACCCAATCCACGAGATAGAGAATCTTAAACGAAAGTCATAAGAACAGGTAACACTTTCATTTATAGAAGTTGTTACGGTATATGGCGCTGTATCCACATTATTAGTCGTTATACTGTATGCAGTATTAGTCCATTATGCAGTATGCAATATTAGTCCGTTATACTGTACGTAATATTAGTCCGTTGTGCAGTATAATTATTTAGATAAGGCACAGTGTGGTGACATTTAGGTAAGGAAGTTAAAACGCCCATATATTTTGCATCCATTCATTTGTATAGTATGTAGCCCTACCTACGTAATTTTGTATTAGGATATATGTAGATAGTTCCAGGGTAGCGAGTTTATTCGGACCCTGGATTTTGTGCTTGCTGATATTAGTTTGATAGGGCTAGCATATAGGGACGCCGTCCTGGCCATTCAGCAGCCAGAGACGTGAACCATTACCATATATGGTAATAATTTGAGCAATAGGGCTACAATCCGGCCTCCTTATTGGATTAACTGCTTCCAGGTTGGTCTAATGCTAGCATGGACTGGAGAGCCAATAGGAGAGCGATTGAGTCACCCTATTGCATCATCCCACCCGGATCACCTATAAATTGGCGGTGTGCCGGTAGAGCCTGTTATCAATCTGTTCAACCTGTTTTACTGTTTTTCAATCAGTCACTGCTGTTGTACTTGCTAAGCTGTCTCTAATTTTGTATTAGGATATCGTATTTTCTGCAATTTGCTAATTTGATTAATTTCTTGAAATGATTTGCTAGTGCGATTACTTGCTTGTGTTTCTCAATAATTCCTTCGATTACTGCTAATTACAACTGAACTATGATTTCTACCTTTTGATTAATGGTTCTATGTGATTCTTTTCTGCGCAATAATCCTAAGGGATTTCTGAGACTGTCAGACTTTGTGATTTGCATGCGCCGCTACGGTAGCTATTAGCATAATGGAGGGCTAAGGCGCCAGTGGGCGGTGGGCACATCGGGGGGTTAGCGACGAAGGGAGCGGAGGATTCAAAGGCGAGCAACGCTGGCGGGGGGTCACCGTTGCGGTCGGGCAATTTGCATTGTAGCGTGGGGGCAGCTCGCTGGTACAGTAATTAGGGGGCTGATGATCCAGGTTTTGTCTCTATTTAGTATTAGGGGGGCAGGAATTGGGTTAGTTAGGAAGCCTAGATGTACCCGGGAGAGGTCTGCGTGCTTTACAATTGCGAATTGCATGTATTGCAGTATTGCGAATTATTATATTGTGCTGTGTAATTGCTAATTGCGTGCATTGCTGATTGTACAATTGTGAATCGCGCATTGCGAGCTGTGATTGCTGACGCTGATTGGTGTGTTACTAAAGTGTGCCTAAGATTACGAATGCTTAGATAGGCGCTCTTTTCCCTTTGATTGATTTCTATCTCTTAGTTTACTGTAAATAATTACTGATTAGGTCAAAGTAATACAGTATTTTAGGCTGTTACATATTTGTGACTGTAATTAATTAGTGAAATTAAGAATTAGTACGCAGCATAGCGGAGAGTAGCTAAGGTAATAATTAGAGTACCGTAAACTATTCACGCTGAGCGGTTATTTGAATTAGCGGGCAATAAGCTAGATAGCAGTATTCAGTATGCAAAACGCATTAGTAATTTGCTGGCCTAAAGCCAGCCGCAGACAAGTTTAGTCCCACTATAGGTATTAGCCCTAATAAACACTGTACCACTTTGATTATTTTAAATATTCTCGCATTCACACATTCCGTTAGGGAACCCCCAGTATTCGCGATTAGAAAAGACGTAGGCATTGGCGTACTTTAACAGTAAGATTAGGCGTAAGAATATACTCTGAGTGTAAAACCTCTCACACTCGTTTTAAGTCAGCTTAGGGAGCCGATTCGGGTTTGTTGTTTTGGTTATTCCCGCGTGGCTCATATATTCGAACAGTTAGCTCTCTATCGAGTAATTGGTAGAGAAAGGAACAAGAAATTAGCAGGAGCCGTAGACTGGTAGAAAATTAGTAAAACATATTAGCGGACGGCAGGTTAGCGCCATCTAACGGTAAGTAGCGGTTTTGTATTTAGCAGCCCCTCACATTAGCAATAATACGCTCCTGATTGCCCTGTCTAATAAATAGAGCAGTTTGCAGTTTTGTGTCTTTATTGGTTAGGCCGGGGTAGTTTGTTTAACAGTAAAGCACGTTTTGTTTTGCTGTACTGTGTACAGTAAGACAGAGAGTATATTCTTTTAGGCTGTTAAATTAGATTACTGTATTATTTACTGTACTGCGTATAGTAGGACAGAGAGTGTATTTTTAGGCTAGTTTAGATTACTGTATTCACTGGTCGCTGGTACAATAGTACAGTAGTACATTAGGCTGATTGCTGTTACTGCGTACGGTAAAAGTGACATTTGTTTTGCCGTACCACACACAGTATTAATTAGGCTGTTAGGTTGGTGTACTGTTTTACTTACTGTACTGCGTACAGTGGATGTACGGTAGTGCGTTTTGCTAATTGCGAATACAGCAGTTCCTTAGGCCTTAGGGCAAATTGTAATTAGTAAGTTTTTTGAAAATTTTAGCTAGGTTTGCGAGAATTCAGTTTCGGTCACAATTATTTTGTAAAATTCTAGAGTTTTGTACCGGTATGTTAGGTAACCGCTTAGTTATTTTATACCATCTGGAGATACATGGCAAGACGGAACTTCTGAGTTTGGGGTTCGTGTGGGTCTGCGGGTTCGGTTTGCAATCAGCGAAGGGCCTGAATCTTTGGACGCGGACGTGGAATCTCACAGCAAACAAGGTTAGTTGTTCTGTTGGCACCATAGTGTTTGTGGAAGCAGTAAAAAATTATCGGTTGTTTAACTGCGAGGCTGAACTCAATTTATTAGTTAGGATATTTAGGTTTAGCCGGCCATGGTTTTTTGAATCGCTCAAGTTAGAGAGAGAGTTAGAGAGAGTCGCAACCCGAAGATGTAGCCACGCGCTAGTGGATACATATAATATTTGAAATTAAAATTACGTTGATTAGAGCTATATAAAATTAGAAATATTCGGGTGGCAAGTTTATTTTGAATATTTTGTATTAGATTCAAAGTTATTTGTGCTATACCGGTATTTAATGCTATAGTAGCTATATAATAATAATTTTGTTTAAATATTGTGCTAGTATTTGCTATAACTATACCCCATTAAATTCACAATATTGCATTGCGAATTTATTTGACATTTGGACCAACTGATTATTTGACAATTAATTTGACCGTATTTCGGTTAAATTATAATTATATCTCGAACTTTTGCGAGATATTTTGCCGGAAGGCAAACATTATTTAGACTATGAGTGTCTCAGACAAAGAGGCACTAGAGGACAGCTACGAGACGGCGGCTGGACCGCCGACTGACGATAGCACTAACATTACTGTTGATGACAATGCCGACTATGACGACGCAGCGAGCGACGCTGACGTAAGTGAACAGGAGGACGAGACAGTGACTAGTGAGGAAGAACAACAACCTCAGGTAATAGTATTAGGATCCCCTACCGCTACTGTAAGGAAGGACTGTACGGCAGCCCGGACAGAGGTGAGTGATAGGGAGAGTAGTGTAGCAGAAGCGAGAGCCCGGAGCCCGGTTTCCAGACCTGTGGGTATGGTAAGTGCCGTGGTCCCGACGGCTGTAAGGAGTACCCGTAGTTCCCGAAATAACCCTTCAAGTCCACCGAGCGTAAGTCAGGTAAGTGATAGAGAGTTCGACACTGCGATGAAGAAGAAACTTCGCGCGCACGCCGGACATATAACTCGGACGGCGGACAAGGTAAGGAAGATGTTAGCTGACTCAGCGAACATCGGGAGGGTAGAGTTAGTAGAGGTTAGAAGAGGATATAACTCAGCGTTATTCAAGCAGACGGAGGAGCTTGCAGTCCTAGCGAAGAAGGCAGTAGAGTCTCAGTCGAGCGACGTAGCAACGAGGATTTACGACAGGGTTTTAGCAGCCTTGTTGGAGCACCGCGAGTTATCGGAGCGATTCCGACGAGTTAGGACGGAGAACTGGCTGCTATGGGCATCACAAGCGCAGGCGACTCAAGTGAGTGACGCAGAGCTGAGAGAGTTAGTGGAGCGAGAAGAGATCCAAGACAAGGAGGAGCGCAGGTATCAAAGGGAAGTTACTAGCTGGCTGATGCAGAATGGAGTGGTGGTACCAGGTCAGGTGCTACCGACGACGGAGAACATCCAACAGAGGACGTTGACTCCACCCGATGATGCATCTAGAGACAGCGGCGATTCCCAGGTTAGTCACGCGCGAGGTAAGGTAATATGTGCTAGATCCCTTGTTTCTCACAACTCGGCAGAGGAGAGAAGACGCCGACTAGACGAACAGCAGGCGGAAGTTTTGCGTGCATCAGAAGCACGGAAGGAAGCCGAGCGGGAACGGGAGCGAACACGTAAGTTAGACGCAAAGTTGCGAGAGTTGGAAGAGAAAAGTAAGCGCGAGCAAGCGGAACGCGAACGCAAGGAACGCGAACTCCAGTTCGAACGCGAACGCAAGGAACGCGAACTCCAGCTCGAACGCGAACAGAAGGAACGCGAACAAAAGGAACGCGAACTCCAGCTCGAACGCGAACAGAAGGAACGCGAACAAAAGGAATACGAACTCCAACTCGAACGCGAGCGCAAGGAGCGCGAACTTGAGCGCGAGAGGGAGCGACGGGCGTTGTATGAAGAGAAGGCGCGTGTAGAAGAAGAGGGCGCAGCGAGACGAGCGAGGGAAGAAGAAGAACGTAAACTGGCGCAGTTGGAAAGTGCGAGATTAAGTTTAGAGAGCGAAGAACGGACTAGAAAGGCGAATGAAATCGCCGAGAAGGGGATGCGAATGATCGAAGAATGTGGGGCGAGTGTAGGTACTGAGTTGCGAGAACTGTTCGCACTGCAGAAGGCCGAACAGGAAGCGAGAACTCCGGCCATACGCGAGTCGACGACGACCAGAATTCCTATACCCGGTCCAGCTATTACGAGTACACGGATCGCTAAACCGTTCTCTACATATCGCACGCCAGTTGGTATTAGTGCTTCACCCATCGCGCAGAATCCACGTCATCGGAACATCGCACCACTACACACCGAACACGACGATGAAGAGTTTAGAGAAACTCCGACGGGACGAGTACTTGGCGAACCGAACCCGCGGGTTTGGAATACGCGGACGGAGCGCCGACCCAGTTCGACGGAGAACTTCCGGGTTAAACCGGAAGAGGGATCATATGAGAGACAGCGGATTACTCAGATAGAGCCGACTATACAACAGAACCCTAGCCAGGAATTTATTACGAGGGATGAGTTAAGTGCTAGTTTAGCGCAAGCTATATCGCCGCACATCCAACCTATAACGGACATGCTTAGCAACCTACGGTTAAAGGAAGCAGCCCAGGTAAGAAGTAATTCTAATCCTAGCAGGCCTGAGTTAGATAAAGTCCAGCCTAGTCAACGAGTACGCATATCGGAGGAAACTATACCACATAGACCTCAGGTAAGGACGCCTGTCCCGAACATCTCTAATCCCAACTTCGAAAACTCAGCTGAGAAATTTATTGAGGAGGCTTGGATCAGGGCCTCGGCGCGCAAACCATCGCGAGCGCTAAGGACTGACACTGAGTCAAGCGATGAAGAGGAAGAAATGAGACGTCAGAAGTCCCGAAACTATAAGGAAAGAAGGACCGACGCGGAGCAGGTAAGTTGGAACCACCGGGAAAGGACCAGACTTAATAACCCTGCGGAACTAAACCATTTGTTAACCCGGAATGACGCAACCCTTAGGGACATAGGTAAGTTTGCTGCTAGGCAAGGACTGCCGACGCAACAACCCCAGAAGTTTATGGGCAACCATAAACATTGGAGGACTTTCAAAACCTATGTCGACGAGCAGCTAACCAACAGCACCTTTACTCCCAACGAGAAGTTCAACTATTTGCTTCAGATGCTCCATCGAGAACCTAGAGCCATTGCTGATAACTTCGTCGGCAACGAGAGAGCATTCGAGTTAGCGATGAAGACGCTTAGTGACATATACGGGAATAAAACCAAGATGGCGCAGTCGATAGTAGAAGACTTGGGTAAGGGCGGAAGGATTACAACTCCGTTAGAGCTGTTGAACTTAGCGAACGCTATTTCGAACGCATTGGACATCTTGAGGACGGTGAATCTACCTCATCATGGTGATCACGCCGAAGTTTTAAAGAGCGTAATAAGACGTCTAAACATGCGTTACCGACAGAAATGGCGCAAATTAGAGAATAAGTTGGAGGGTCAAGGTAAGGTGTTGACACTTCAGCATATTCATGACATGATAGCCACAGACGCAGTAGCAGAGATGAAATCAAACTTCTCAGAGGAGAATATGAGGGAGTCTAAACCTGCTACCGGTAAGTCTATGGTAAGTTTTGACGATGACAGGACCACTGTGACTTATAACTCAGTAGACAGATATAATTCGAGTACCCCAGCCTTTAGATCAGACTCGCGAGTATGGTCAGGTGAGCGGTTAGATAGACCTAGGTTGAAGCAACAGGAGTTGCCGGATGGATTTGTAGGTTGCCAATACTGTTTACTAAAGGAGGTAAGATCTGACGACCATAAGTTAGATAGTTGCAGACGGTTCAAAGAATTAAATTCGGAACAGAGAAGAGTTCAAGTGCGGACGTTGGACACCTGTTGGGCATGTCTTGCGCCAGGTCATGTACGGCGACAGTGCCCGAACAGCAAGGACGGATGCATGGAATGCGGCAGACTACATCACAAGTTGCTACATGCGGATTTCCATACCCCAACGGACCGTTACTTACAGCGAAATCCTCAAAGGAAGGGGAGCAAAGAACCCGTATCGATAAGGAGGAATACGTACACTGGCATCCAGGACGATGGTTATCAACCAGGTTCGTCGGATGAGGATGGCGAGTTGAGCGCAAGAGAGGTGACCTGCCAAGGTTTCACCGCGGATAGTTCATCGACCAGCGCGCGGACGTATTTATCATCGGCCACGTCGGAAATATTTAGCGTGATTCCGGTGAAACTCACTGGAGATAAGGGATCGAAGCGAATATATGTGATGTTGGACACTGCGTCCACATTATCCTATATCGACGAGGAAGTGGCGAGAGCCGTTTCTAGCTTCCAGGACGCTGAGGAGATCCAAATAGAGTTGAAGTCTATGCACGGGGTAGGAGACCTCAAGGGACACAGAATTTCGGTAGAACTAGATTCCCTACTTCCGAGAGACCAACACACTCGACAAGAACGGAAAGCTTTGCCATTGGACGGATTTAAGTGTCTAGCTATGAAGGGATTCGGCAGGCAGTTAGGTAAGGTGCCGCCGATGAGTCCCATAGCACAGGAGTATTTTGACAAGCTCAGGATACCCAGACACCAGGTAGGTTATAGGAATGTTTCTATGTTGATTGGTGCAGAACAGCTGATCGCACACCAAATATGGGAAACGAGACCAGCTGAGCCGCATGTTAATGGACCACATGCCCATAGGACTATACTAGGTTGGTATACAAGAGTACCCATGTCTTATGAGTTTACAGGTGGCGACAAGCCAATGAACAGATACGATGAATTACAGCCTATAACTCAACCACCGTTAGTAGAACCACCAGACATAGACGAGTTTAGGAGAACCTGTATTGACCACTATAGTGACTTTAGCGAGTCGGACGAGGAGTTGATTCCCGATAATGTTAGGTTGTCGGAACCACTTCACAACGACCGGACAGATAGTGAACCCGAGGACTACTGTTATCAGACCCGTGGGTCTGGTTCAGCGGCCCACGCTACCTATTTGACTAACGTTTTGACTTATACAGACATAGTGGAGGGTCAAGTGGCTAAATATCGAGACCTAGACATTTTCCAATACAGTGAGGAGGAATTACAGAAGGAATTGATACGCCAGGACCTCGAGACAGGAGCCAGAACCGTCGAATGGCTGGATAGGGACGCAATGGAACCCGGTGGATATGACCTAGCCATGTCTACTGATGAGAAACGGTCGCTGGAGATGATGGAAGATACCATACGTCTACTACCGACTGGACATTTTGAAGTTGGAATGTTGTGGCGTCGACAACCACCTAAGTTGGAGAACAACTACAACTTAGCCTTGAAAAGATTAAACGGAGTAAGGGCTCGGTTGTTGAGGAATCCGGACATTAGGGAGAAGTATTGCGCCCAGATCAACAACTATTTCGCCAAGGGATTTGCTGGGAAGGTAGAGGACCCTGACTTAGTGACAGACCAGACTTATTACCTTCCACACCACTATGTGACTCACCCTGACAAGCCAGACAAGGTTCGAGTAGTCAACGACTGCGCAGCAGTCTATAGAGGTATGTCCCTGAATTCAGAGTTGATGGATGGTCCCAACCTGAATAACTATTTGATAGGAATACTGTTGCGTTTTAGACAGCGGCGATTCGCATTTACTTGTGACATCGAGGCGATGTTCCACCAGGTAAGAGCCTGTAAGGCAGACCAGGATAGCCTTCGCTTTCTCTGGTATGAGAATGAAGACTTATCCGGCCCAGTGGTTACATACCAGATGTACGTTAGGATATTTGGCGCCCGCGATAGTCCGAATGGCACGCTGTTCGTTTTAAAGAAAACGGCAACAGCCCAGATTGGTAAGTACCCAGTAGAGGTTATCGAGTCCATCTTGAGAAACTTCTATATGGACGATGGATTGGTGTCCAAGGACACGGCGGAACAAGCCATAGAAGTGGCTCACGGCCTGCAAGAGTGCTTGGCTTCAGGGGGTTTTCCTCTAACCAAGTTCACTACGAATTCGGAGGCCCTATTAGAATCGTTCCCGGTAAAAGATCGCGGGAGCGGAGACATAGAATTGGGGGTAGAACCAATCCCCATGGCGCGAGTACTGGGACTCGCTTGGAATCCGAACTCAGACAAGTTCCAGGTAAGAGTTAGATTTGAGCCCAGTAGCCCAGACAAAATTTTGACTAAGAGAATTTGCTTATCGACATTGAGTAGACTATTTGACCCGATGAACTTTATCAGTCCGGTTATATTACAGGCACGAGCGTGCATGAGGAAAATTTGGTTGTCCGACTTAGAGTGGGACGAACCAATATCTCCTATACATGCAAAGCAGTGGAGAGAGTGGGAAGCCGAGTTGCATCTATTGAAAAATATATATGTGCCCCGATCCTACTTTCCGAATCAGCTGGTATTTCCAGCTGATCTCGAACTCCACCTATTTAGTGACGCAAGTGACACCGGCTTTGGTATGGTAGCCTACCTTCGCCGAGAGGTAAGTCAGGACAAATTTGAGACGGCCTTTGTGACTTCTAGATCAAAGACAATGCCGGTCAAATACATGACTGTCCCTCGTGCAGAGTTACAGGCGGCTGTAGTTTCGGTCGAGGTAAGTAAGCAAATAATTGAGGAGTTAGACACGACATTGACCTTATTCTATTGGACGGACGCATCCTTGGTGTTAGTATACATTGCGGCCGACAATATTGCACTAAAGACATTTGTGGCCAATAGACGCGCTCAGATCGTTGATTTTTCGACGAAGGAACAGTGGAGACATTGTCCGGGAGTGTTGAACCCGGCCGACATAACTTCAAGAGGTGCAATGCCGGCGGAATTCTGTCGGGAAGAGTCGCAGGAGTTTTGGTTGCATGGACCTGATTTTCTAACGAGGACACAGGAACATTGGCCAGAGCGACTAAAGATAGTGACCAATCCGATGCCTGAAGATGCAGAAGTCAAGGTGGAGAAAGTCTCTAAGTCAAAGTCTAAAGCCAAACTTAAGTCATTGGAGCGGCCTGAAGAGTCATTGGAGCGGCCTGAAGAGTCATTGGAGCGGCCTGAAGAGTCATTGGAGCGGCCCGGAGACCTGTCAGACCAACAGACTTACGTGACTACTAGGTCAGGAAGGGTAAGTTATGACATAAAACCGCCCTTACAGACTAAACCGGAGTCACAGTTGGTAAGTGACGGACAGAAAATGACCGACAAAATGGAGCCTTTGGTTTCCAAACCTGCGGGTTTGGATTCGAAACTTCCGTTAATTAGCGGACAACCGTCGCTGGCATTAGAGTCATGCAGTATTTATGACAAATTACTAAATTCGTCTGCCTCTTGGCTGACAATTTGTAAAAGAACTGCGTGGTTAAGCCGATACGTTTCGTACCTTTGTATAAAACATTCGAAACATTTGAGAGAACCATTGAGCACCAATAGTGAGCGAATTCGGAAATTGAAACAACCTCTGACAGAGGATGAGATTGATCAAGCGGAATTAAAGCATTTGACGCATTATCAAATGTGTGCCTTCCCCAAAGAATTCCATCTATTATCGGCTCAACGACCAGTTCTCTATAAACCCCTTAGAAAATGGAGTCCATTAATCCATAAGGGTTTGATTTGTCATAGATCGAGAATCCAGACTGTCGACATAAACTCACAGTTTCGGTTCCCAGTGATAATCCCTAGTCACCCAATAGAATTGCAAAGAGCGATTCTATGGGATATACACAAGAGGTTGCATCACGCGGGAAAGTTACACTGTCTGTCGGCAGCGAGACAGCGATTCATTCTATTGCAGCCAAGCAGGGCAGTAGGCACTATGTACGACGCCTGTCTGGTTTGCAAGAGGGTGAACGCCAGAGTATTGGAACAGGAGATGGCTGAACTCCCGGAAGCGAGAGTGCAGGCATATGACCCACCCTTTACGAATACAGGGGTGGACTGTTTTGGTCCGATTGAAGCAAAGAGTGGACGGCTGACCCACAAGCGATGGGGTCTGCTACTGACATGTATGGCTAGTAGAGCCATACATATCGAGCGTGTGGCAGACATGTCGACCAAATCTCTGCTCCTGGCCTTGAAGAGATTTATGGCCAGGAGAGGACTAGTAAAGGCGTTCTACTCTGACAAGGGTACAAACTTTGTCGGAGGGAATAGCGAGTTGAACGCGGCTCATAAAGCAGCACAGAATAAGGAAATTTCTGCAGCACTTTTGCCGCAAAGAGTAGAATGGAGATTTAATACTCCAGAGAGTCCTTTGAGAGGAGGAAGTTGGGAGCGTTTGGTTCGCTCTGTGAAGCAGGCCATTGCCAAAACATTGCCTGTGAACAAACAACTTACCGACGACGAACTGGTCACAGCTTTCATTGAAATCGAGCATACACTAAACTCGAGGCCGATAGCTATGTTGCCAGACGGTGTTGCATTAACGCCGAATCATTTGCTAATGCAGAGTCCAGCATTTCTTGTGCCGGCATCAGAACCCATTAGTGCCGACCTATATAGTCGTAAAAGCTGGAAAGTAACACAGTTTGTGGCGTACACATTCTGGGAATATTGGCGGGAATACTATCTTCCCACCATATCCACCAGAACAAAGTGGTACAAAACGGTTCGGAGCCTCCAAAGGGGAGATTACGTACTGATAACCGAACCTATTGTCAAGAGAAAGTATTGGGAGACGGGAGTGATCTTGCACACACACCCAGACGTGCAAAACATAGTGCGCACAGTCACTGTGAAAATTAGGTGCAAGTGTCCGCACCCAAAAAAGTGTAAAACTAATGGTTTACACACCTTGGACCGACCGGTCCAAGATATCGTGTTATTAGAGGAGACACGTATCGAGACGGGAGATTATAATTTGTCTCCTGCCTCAAAACAGAGTTAGTGTTGGACGCAACTCACTTCGTATGCATTCCTCGTATGCAAATACAAGGAAATGCATAGGAGCGGGGTTGTGGTGATTTGCGTTGAGTTTTGTCTGGTGGGTATCAAAACAAAATTTTATTTTCAAAAATTTTATTTTCAAATTTTTTTGGAAAAATTAAAATTTTAAAATTAGAAAAGTGAACCCAAGACAATTCCAGACGCTGTGTATAGACGCGTTTTAGAATTCGTCTATAGATAAACAGTAATTTGAAAAGTCGTGAAGCCTGGAAAATAGCATTTAGAAACCATGGTGACGGCTATATTACGTAGGAGTGTAAATTGAGTTTAGCAACTTCCACAGATTGGTGCCAACAGTGCAACTAAGGTGCTAAAGGTTAGTAGCACCAGAGGCGTACATGGACCCCACTCAGTAGTTTGCAGGATGTGTGATGTTCGATTATCAAACCTGTGGGTTTGGTATAGTCGAGTATTGTGGCTATAGTCCTTTCTAACTACTGTAGTTTAGTACGAGTAATGGGAGTAGTTTGGGCATCAAAAAGTGAGTTGGTCACGGCCAGTTTATCTCCAAAGTTTTTGCGCTATGCATGGGAATAGGTTAGAGGATAGTTAGGAAGAGACGGGATCTAGAGAGTCGAACCTGAACTGCTGGAAGGCAGCTGGAAGGGGGGTTCGGGAAGTCTGTCCTTCGGCGACATCTAACTGATTACCCACAGTGTAATTGGTTTGCGTAACGGAACACTTATTGGGATATATATGTGTATACGCGGGCATAATGGAGAAGGATATTAGAGCGCAACCGCGCAGAGGATTTACTGCCAGAGAGGAGGCGGAGTTACCATTCGCGCGACCAGGATGTAAAGACTCGAACGTTTACTACCATGGGCGGTCGGTGATGGAGCTAAATGGGAAATACAAACCCACGATTCCCGACCGACTAGACGAGCAACATCCAGAACCGATATTAACGCGATGTCCAGCTCACCAATTCCTTAGATATAACGAGGGAGGTTACCCGATGAGCAACCCGATGATCAGTATCGACTTCAGCGGAAAGCGACCTCCGAGACCCATTACGCCGACCGTTACGACATTAGATCCGTATACGGAGATTAAACCCTGTTCGACACCCAGTTTGATAGAGACGGCAGCGGCCATTTCGCTGTACCGAGCCTATAAGGATCTAGAGGCGCGGCGCGAAGCGGTACGGGACTCGAGTTCCTGGACCACGTTCACTTCGCTTCACCAGGAGAGGAAGCTCACGCCTGAGTATCCAGACGAGATTCGCGCCGTCCATCCGTCTACTAACTATATCCAAGATCCGCGGTTTATACGATATTTACTCCAAATTATTTCGGGAAGTTTCGACGAACGCATTATTAAGCCCGAATATGTCCAATCCTTTATATATCATTGTCGCTCTGATATATACGTCTAGAATTATTACCCAGCGCACAATTGGCGGCCTAAGGAGACTCGTTTGGGGTCATTGACCTCTGAACGAGTGGAGGATCAGGACCGCCGCGCCCACAGCGACAACAGCCGGAGCTCACAGCTCGCGGCAAGTACCAGAAGGAGGAGTCCTTGGCAAGCGTCAAGCCAAGGACGAGCAGTTCTATTCTACGGTTGAAGAAAAGGAGTTGGCGGAGGCGCCCACAGGGACACGGCAAATGGGACGAGGCCGAGGGAGGAGCCCAGAAGGACGAAAGCGAGACTGGTGTATCTGGAGAGGGGAGCGAGCCCGAGAGACCCAGGAGCTAGCCGATGAGACTATAATATCACGGAGCGACAAACTCTAGACATATACATCATCGTCGCTCTGATGTATATCGTAGGTTTTGATCAATCATTCGACTGGACTCATATACACTAGTCGTATTCATAGTTTAGAGTTTTATTTTAGACGGCCGAAAAATATTGAAAGGAAATACTTTTATTTTATAGTCCGTTGGAAATATGATTTTGAGCCTATACTATATTTGATTTTGTGTATATGACTTTATTTGCTCTAAAGTTTATTGAAAGAGGCAAAGGAAGTGATTGGGGAGACAAACCCGCGGGTTTGGCTTACTCCTATCACTTACCTGAGCAATCATCAAACCAAGGTGATTTGCGTTTTTATAAGAAATTAAGTAAAGTCCGAAAATGAAAGAAATTATTACGTATTTTATATTTAATTTGATTATCGGCCTTTAATGCAATTTAGTTAAAAATTTAGCCTCAAATACGTTTATATTTAGTTTATCTTGTTAATGTTGATCGTTAATTTGAGATGGGAAATGGGGGACATTGTCCTAGCCATGTTCCATTTCAATATGTAGATCGTCAATTTGTAAATAAATAAAGGAAGTAATATTTTGTAAATTTAATTTTGTATGTAGTAATCATTATGTAGAACGAACGAGAAACAATATTTTGTAAATTTAATTTGTATGTAATTCATTATGCAATATCTATGGCAATATTTGTAAATAGTAGAATTATTATGTTATTTAGATTGGTTGGAAGAAATTTATTTTGTTTTGTATACATCACCTTATACTCTTCTACAGTTGGAGGGAAACATTATATGATTTCCCTTGGAGCGGTGTTACGGTATATGGCGCTGTATCCACATTATTAGTCGTTATACTGTATGCAGTATTAGTCCATTATGCAGTATGCAATATTAGTCCGTTATACTGTACGTAATATTAGTCCGTTGTGCAGTATAATTATTTAGATAAGGCACAGTGTGGTGACATTTAGGTAAGGAAGTTAAAACGCCCATATATTTTGCATCCATTCATTTGTATAGTATGTAGCCCTACCTACGTAATTTTGTATTAGGATATATGTAGATAGTTCCAGGGTAGCGAGTTTATTCGGACCCTGGATTTTGTGCTTGCTGATATTAGTTTGATAGGGCTAGCATATAGGGACGCCGTCCTGGCCATTCAGCAGCCAGAGACGTGAACCATTACCATATATGGTAATAATTTGAGCAATAGGGCTACAATCCGGCCTCCTTATTGGATTAACTGCTTCCAGGTTGGTCTAATGCTAGCATGGACTGGAGAGCCAATAGGAGAGCGATTGAGTCACCCTATTGCATCATCCCACCCGGATCACCTATAAATTGGCGGTGTGCCGGTAGAGCCTGTTATCAATCTGTTCAACCTGTTTTACTGTTTTTCAATCAGTCACTGCTGTTGTACTTGCTAAGCTGTCTCTAATTTTGTATTAGGATATCGTATTTTCTGCAATTTGCTAATTTGATTAATTTCTTGAAATGATTTGCTAGTGCGATTACTTGCTTGTGTTTCTCAATAATTCCTTCGATTACTGCTAATTACAACTGAACTATGATTTCTACCTTTTGATTAATGGTTCTATGTGATTCTTTTCTGCGCAATAATCCTAAGGGATTTCTGAGACTGTCAGACTTTGTGATTTGCATGCGCCGCTACGGTAGCTATTAGCATAATGGAGGGCTAAGGCGCCAGTGGGCGGTGGGCACATCGGGGGGTTAGCGACGAAGGGAGCGGAGGATTCAAAGGCGAGCAACGCTGGCGGGGGGTCACCGTTGCGGTCGGGCAATTTGCATTGTAGCGTGGGGGCAGCTCGCTGGTACAGTAATTAGGGGGCTGATGATCCAGGTTTTGTCTCTATTTAGTATTAGGGGGGCAGGAATTGGGTTAGTTAGGAAGCCTAGATGTACCCGGGAGAGGTCTGCGTGCTTTACAATTGCGAATTGCATGTATTGCAGTATTGCGAATTATTATATTGTGCTGTGTAATTGCTAATTGCGTGCATTGCGGATTGTACAATTGTGAATCGCGCATTGCGAGCTGTGATTGCTGACGCTGATTGGTGTGTTACTAAAGTGTGCCTAAGATTACGAATGCTTAGATAGGCGCTCTTTTCCCTTTGATTGATTTCTATCTCTTAGTTTACTGTAAATAATTACTGATTAGGTCAAAGTAATACAGTATTTTAGGCTGTTACATATTTGTGACTGTAATTAATTAGTAAAATTAAGAATTAGTACGCAGCATAGCGGAGAGTAGCTAAGGTAATAATTAGAGTACCGTAAACTATTCACGCTGAGCGGTTATTTGAATTAGCGGGCAATAAGCTAGATAGCAGTATTCAGTACGCAAAACGCATTAGTAATTTGCTGGCCTAAAGCCAGCCGCAGACAAGTTTAGTCCCACTATAGGTATTAGCCCTAATAAACACTGTACCACTTTGATTATTTTAAATATTCTCGCATTCACACATTCCGTTAGGGAACCCCCAGTATTCGCGATTAGAAAAGACGTAGGCATTGGCGTACTTTAACAGTAAGATTAGGCGTAAGAATATACTCTGAGTGTAAAACCTCTCACACTCGTTTTAAGTCAGCTTAGGGAGCCGATTCGGGTTTGTTGTTTTGGTTATTCCCGCGTGGCTCATATATTCGAACAGTTAGCTCTCTATCGAGTAATTGGTAGAGAAAGGAACAAGAAATTAGCAGGAGCCGTAGACTGGTAGAAAATTAGTAAAACATATTAGCGGACGGCAGGTTAGCGCCATCTAACGGTAAGTAGCGGTTTTGTATTTAGCAGCCCCTCACATTAGCAATAATACGCTCCTGATTGCCCTGTCTAATAAATAGAGCAGTTTGCAGTTTTGTGTCTTTATTGGTTAGGCCGGGGTAGTTTGTTTAACAGAAGTAATCAGCTGTTATTTGCTTCGTCTTTCCACAGGAGATGGATGAAATTTGATTGCGTCGGAACACCCCCTTTTTGAGGCTCTCAGAGTGAAGAGATAAGTAGTCTATCTTCCTGTTAATATTGTTGTGTTCTAGAATAATTATTATAGTTTCATCGTATTGCCAAAGCGGCTGGAGCCGAAGTTAATATGTGATACAATAATTCACCTCAAATTTCTCAGCTATTTCATGAATGTATTGAGTATTAAAGCCATGTCAAAATCCTTGGGGTTTTTCAGCAATAATTTATCAAAATATCCTCTGATTTTTTTTCAAAAACCACATAGATTTTCATATTTATAACTTCTAACCCACTCCACGAGATAGAGAATCTTAAACGAAAGTCATAAGAACAGGTAACACTTTCATTTAGAAGTAATCAGCTGTTCTTTGCTTCGTCTTTTCCCTGGAGATGGATGAATTTTGATTGCGTCGGAACACCCCCTTTTTGAGGCTCTCAGAGTGAAGAGATAAGTAGCCTATCTCCCTGTTAATATTATTGTGTTCTAGAATATTTATTATAGTTTCATCGT
Organism: Nemertoderma westbladi; assembly: GCA_032718475.1. Classification (NCBI taxonomy): domain Eukaryota; kingdom Metazoa; phylum Xenacoelomorpha; order Nemertodermatida; family Nemertodermatidae; genus Nemertoderma; species Nemertoderma westbladi. The sequence continues at coordinate 66,196 of JAUCBJ010008230.1, forward strand.
ATTGCCAAAGCGGCTAGAGCCGAAGTTAATATGTGATACAATAATTCACCTCAAATTTCTCAGCTATTTCATGAATATAATGAGTATTAAAGCCATGTCAAAATCCTTGGGGTTTTTCAGCAATTATTTATCAAAGTATCCTCACTTTTTTTACAAAAAACGACACCGATTTTCATATTCATGACTTCTAACCCACTCCAAGAGATAGACAATCTTAAATGAAAGTCAAAAGAGCAGGTAACACTTACATTTATAGAAGTAATCAGCTGTTCTTTGCTTCGTCTTTCCCCTGGAGATGGAGGAATTTGATTGCGTCGGAACACCCCCTTTTTGAGGCTCTCAGAGTGAAGAGATAATTAGCCTATCTCCCTGTTAATATTGTTGTGTTCTAGAATATTTATTATAGTTTCATCGTATTGCCAAAGCGGCTGGAGCCGAAGTTAATATGTAATGCAATAATTCACCTCAAATTTCTCAGCTAATTTATGAATATAATGAGTATTAAATCCTTGTCAAAATCCTTGGTGTTTTTCAGCAATAATTTATTAAAATCTCCTCTGATTTTTTACAAAAAACGACATCGATTTTCATATTCATGACTTCTAACCCAATCCACGAGATAGAGAATCTTAAACGAAAGTCATAAGTATAGAATTATATTCCCTAAATGCCGTGGATTTTCAAAATTTTATTTTGTTCGAATTAACTTTGTAAAAGATTGCTTTGAGTCCTCATTTGTATTTGTTATATCTATTGTACGCCTATTATTCAAGTGGTTCAGTAGCTCAGTCGGTAGAGCGTTGGAAATTATATGTGTAGTAGGTATTGAGTTCGAATCCTAGTAAGTGCGAATTATTTTTTGTGCAGAATTTCAACTCATTTAAATTAACCGCTACAAATTAAATTGCATTTGTCTGTACCAATGAGACTGTAGTTATTTGATTGTAACCAATGTCGTGCAAGTTATATATTAGCTGGACCAATAGCTATCTTTAAAAACCTGTTAGAACCTATAGAACAATCGAGAATTTTCTCGATTGATTGCAGCACAAATTTGCTATATAAAGGTGCGATTTGTTCATTAGTTATCTATCTTTATTCATTCTAATCTTCTGTATTATTCAATATTGTTTATTCTGTCATTAGTTTCAGATTACATTTTTGTATTATTATCTGCAATAAATTCAGAAATACCGCTATCTGCTTTTCTTTCACCATGATTCACTATGGTGAACAAAGTTAAGGACAGGATGGCCGGCTAGAGATCGGGCCGCAGCAATGAACGGGAACATCACGGGAATGTAGACAAGAGACAACCCGCAATATCATCTCAGTTATTCGCCCATCGCCTGAAAGGTTAGACAGCGTTCGACGCCTTGCTACCTAAGCGTAAGACCAAAGATCAAAAGGTAGAAGTAGTGACACGCTGTGAGCCTAAAATTACATCTTAGGGACTGTACTGTCTTAATTCAGGAAAAAACCACAGTAGACCTTCACATTCCTACGGGGGGGGGGAGAGCAGGCAGATACTAGTACGCAGATAGGACGTAGGCACACCGGTACGAAGCATACACATTGGTAGGGTGCAGCAAACTGTACGCCTAACTCTTGCTAAGTACAGGTGCGTCTGTGACTATTTGTAGTACAACGGTGTCCATTGCATTAGAACTTGTAGGCTAGGAGGGTTGCTGTGTTTTCACCTGAATTAGGATTGTACCGTTCAGGCGGTAGGGCAGTTTACAACTAGGCGCAAATAAATTGAGGCTATTAGGGATATACTAACATCTACCGTGTCCCCGCCAACGCCCTAATAGGAAGTTACCCAGCCTACCTAGGTGACTAAAATTCTAGATAAGAGCCAGGATAGCTATTAGTAACTGTACACCTACAGTAGTAAACTAACACATCTCTTCTTAGTATTAGGGACCTGGTACCTAAAATTGCCGAATTCTGGGCGTAGCATTAACTTTATGCCTGAATTTGAGTCCTGGAAATACGCAAGAGGGGAAGGAACCTTATCATTCGTGAGTATTGGACCTACAAGTTACAAAATTAGAATATTCGTAAAATGCACACCGTACCCAGTAATTATATATGTGAAGGAGCAAAACTGCTTTTGACCGTTCAGAATTAACACACGCGCGTTAGAAATTATTTACACCTCAAAATATATAAAATTAACTTTCGTCCTTACTGTGCTTTGCCTGCTAGTTAGACATCCCCAAATCTCTGCCTCTGTACCTAGCTAGCGTCCCTTTCGCCCAACCATATAAATCACACCGCGGCAAAGTATACGAGCCCCTTAGTCCGTCAGTGAGTCAGCCTGATTTTAGGATTCGCTGCGCGGGATTTTGTTCTATCGAAGTTTGTCTGCTCGTAGACTGTTTTCTGCCTCACCGGTTATAAGAGATCGATACTGCAATATATTAGCTTACTTAGAGTTTACTGTTTTGGTGAGAAGGTCGGATTTATGATTTGATTCACAAACTTTACAGTAAGATATTGCAGGTATTGTTACTGTCTCTTCCAATAGTAGGAATGTGTTTTACTGAACTACGGTTCGGTAGGACTAAAGTTATTTGAAAATTTTGTATTTTGAGGTAAAAATTTGTATTTGATTAGCTAAGTGCTAATTTTTTGAAATAAAATTTGATTTGAACCGCGTGTAAAATATTTTTGGAATTGAATACCGGTGTTTAAAAAGGGTTTAAATACCATATTGTACCGGTACAAAAATTTTCGTAAAAGTAAAACCTAACTCTTTTGTTTTTCAGGATTCAGAACTCATTTCTAGACTGTAACGGGAGCAAGACCGTGTTTAGCAAGTTTGGGAGATAGATAACTCAACAACTTTGGTTGGGAAAATTGCGCTTCGTCCGCAACGCTGGAAACGGAAAGGTTCACGTTCGGTTTGTATCTGGGAATCTGTTTTTCTGGAGAATTATTGGAGTGGGTGAGTTCGAAAAGTTGCATAAATAAGTTAGGCATTACCGTATTAGTTAAAATTATTGTGGGTTCCACTGTCTCAAGTATTTATGCATTCCGTATGATTTCTTTGTTCATTGCTGAATTAGTCCGTATTATTGTATTTAATATACCTTTTGATAACGCATATCGTTATCCGATTTATTTGTTATAAAATTGGCCGCTAGGCTAATTTTATTATATACTTATTCCGTAACATTTATTTGCTGTAAAATTGGCCGTTTAGGCTAATTTTATCCATCTGCTATAAAATCGGCCGGTAGGCTAATTTTATATGACTGTAATTAGTACCGTTTAGATAAAATACGGTAAGTTTGATACTTTGACACTCACTTTACTTGACTTACAACTACCGAAATGAGTGACAAACAAGACTATACGAAGAATACACCTACCAACTATGACTCATGTGACGCGGATAAGTCAGCAGCGGAAGAACAACAGGGGAAGACTCGCGAGCCTACCGAACCTACACCGTGTGCGTCACCAGTACATCCAACGGGAGTACCGGATGCCGTAGTACGAGGCGACGGCAGGACCGAGGACTTTCTAACTGTTCCGCAACCTGGATACAGGGAAACGGAATTGGTAAGTTCAGCAGGAAGCACAGAAAGTGTGGTTAGAAGCGTCGGAGGATACATGGCGCATATAACCAGGAGTATTGGAGAAGGCCAACGCATATTAGACGAGTTGACCGCTCCGATGTCTCGATTCGAGTTCTACACCCTCCAGGTTAGAGTACAAAGTAGAGTACACAAGTCCGTAGATAACCTAATTGGTCTACAAGATCTAGCTAGACAGAGACAGGACATGGATACTCAACTTAGAATCCTCGAGAAACTAATGATCGCTAGAGAGAAACTGATTCAGTTTAAGTCGACGATTAGGCAGATACAACATCAACAAGCGGACCAGTTGTTAGGTGAGTCAGTTTCGGACGAATTATTACAGCCCGAGGAAGAACAGGAACTGTACCGACTGGATGGACAATTGAAACACCTGACAGATCACTTACGCATGTGCGGCGAGGACGTCGGAGATTGGGAAACCGTGCCGGAGGCTACGAGGGAAACTTCGCTCGCACAAATCGAACTGGCACCGGGAACACTAAATCAATCACTGGTGAGTATTCGTAGCGAAATCTGCGAGGGAAGTATGGTCACGTCAGAAGATGCTCGACAAATGCAAGAATTCTGCCGACAACGACGAGAAATGGAGGAACAAGCTCAACTTCTAGTGATGCAGGCAGCAGTAGAGGAAGAGAAGCTACGCGTTGCGAATATAGCGAGAATCTCTCATCTACAGGAACAAGCTGAATTAGAAGCAGCTGAAGTAGAAAGGTTAGAGGTAGACATTGCCCGACAAGCGGCAGTGGCAGCGGCCGAGTCAGAGCGACAAGCGGCAGCGGCAGCGGCGGAATTAGAACGAGAAAGGTTAGTTTCGGAAGCACGGGCCGAAATGAAAACACGGCAAATAAAAGCTCAATCCGCTATACGACAAGCGGAGTTTGAGGCGCAACAACAACAAACGGAACAATGAGAGAAGACAGCTAAACTTCATTTCGAACTCGAGAAGAAGGCGAGAGAATTAGCGAACGCCGAGGAAGATCTGGATCAAAAGGCCCACGATCGATCAATGAGATCTCGAGACGGACATGACTTGGACCAGATAGAGGTAAGACATCGCCAAATTAAGGAACGAAAGAAGGAAGGAAGCGTAGGAGCACCCGGACGGGAACGACAATTAGTAAAAGACTTGTGTCAACGATTCCCACAGGTAACTCATATGTTTGCACCGGTTACGACTAAGGAACCTGTTTCGATTGCTGGTAGCAGTGATATTTCTCCTATCCATGGTGCGACGGAACACAGGTTTGTTATTCCGGACAAGTTTACACCGCCAAGAGCAACGTCGTCGCCTATTCCGAAAGTTAAGGTAAGTAACCCACCGATTACAGATCGTAGTAGTTTATTAGTCAGACCTGCACTACTGACGACTAAACAGGTGAGTCCACCTTTAACGCCAAAACCGGTTACGCACTACGAATACCCAATGACGTTTCGGCCTACAAGGCCAGTTGATTCGAAAGCGGTTATTCGACCACCGATCCAGTTTACATCGCAATCTACGACTTCGAGGAAGACTTGTGAGCCTACCGAACAACGGAGAACAGTGGATACGCAACTGTTCAACCAGCTTACATCGCAATCTACGACTTCGAGGAAGACTTGTGAGCCTACCGAACAACGGAGATCAGTGGACGATGTTCCAAAGCGAAACGTTAGAATTCGTACGACGCAACGGACGCGAACACGTCGACCACCATATCCAGATGATAGTAGTACTTCGAGCGAATCGGATTACCCGAAACGCGAGGTATTTAGAACAGGGGCGGCCGATGAATATAAACGTGAGCGTTCAGACAACTCCTTTGTAGACAATCCTCCACAGAATACACCAACACAGAAGGCGTTACAACCAACGGACGCAATCAGTACACAACAGTTCGCCGACATCATGCGACCAGTTGTTAACAAGTTGGCTCAGATCGAGGAACGTCTGGAGGAAGTTCAAACCGATAGTTCGAGGAACACCGAATTCGAACACAATAGACACCCGAAGGAACCACAAAGACCGGTACCTTCAAAACATACATCGTATCAGGGAAAAGCGCCAAGAAGGGATATCAACCTAATTACCAACCAAGGACGCGAAACTCTGAACGTTGCCGAGGAGATAGCGAAATTCGCAGCCAGACAGGGATTGCCGGTGCAACAACCACCTAAGTTTTCCGGTAGCTCAAAACACTGGCACACTTTCGTAGACTAAATCGAATCTCAGATCGCCGTGTGCGCCTTTACATCACGGGAGAAGTTTAATTATCTGCTTCAAACGTTGTCAGGAGAACCTAAACGTTTGGCGGAGACTTTCGTCGGTGTACCAAACGCTTTCGAACTAGCGTACGATCGTTTAACTTCGATATACGGAGGTACAGTCAGCATGGCCAGGTCAGTGATAGAGGAACTCTGTAAGGGAGGGGCTATCACTAAACCCATCGACTTATTAAAACTGGCTGACGAGATAAAGAACGCTATGACTACTTTAAGATCCATTGGACAACTTGACTACGGGAATACCCCTACAGTCCTATTAAAGATCATAGGACGACTCCACCATCGACTTCGTCGGGAGTGGAGAAAGATCGAATACCAGCGAGAAGAGCGGGGTGGATTCTTAAAACTAGAGGATGTGTACCTTTTGATATCCAGGGAAGCAGTTGTAGAAACTCGATCCAACTACACTGACCAGCACATCGTAGCAGAAGGGATCACCTTGCCATCCTCCAACCGACAAAAACCCCAGACAACATCCACCAAGACGGCCACTTACGCCACACCGACGGAATCACGACAATTCTCGGACGGTAGTAGGGTATCTGCGCCCATTGGGACAAAACAGACGAGACAACAACTCAGTACCGACTTCAGCGGCTGCCGATACTGCGAGCATTTAGGCAAGTGGTATATCGGTCACAAGTTGCGAGGTTGTCGACAGTTTCGCGAGTTAAACTCGGAAGAACGACGGCTGCAGATATGGCCATTGGACTCTTGTTGGCGGTGTACGCGACACGGACACGTCCGTAAAGATTGCCCAAATACCGACACTTGTCCATCCTGTGGACGCAACCACGACGGTCTGCTCCACACAGACAGCCACACACCGACAAAACGCTTCGCCAGGGAACACCCGGAAGCAGCAGCGAGATGTGATGCGGCCTACAGAAGTCGAGAATCGAAAACAACTCCAACCTTTGTGACACATATAAAGGATTGCTTCTCAGAACAATCCGGATCGTCGGACGAAGAGTCAGAAGACGACGACGTATATTCTGATGGAGACGAACAACCATCGATCGCGCTTCTAACGACTGACCAACTAAAGGGATTCAGTGTAATTCCGATTAAGATTACTGGCACAAAGGGAAGCAAGAGAATCTACGCTATCCTGGATTCAGCCTCATCTCACAGCTACGTGGATGAACAGATAGCTGACGTAGTGACGGATCTCAAACAAGGTAAGCGCGTCAGTTATACTGTAAGTAGTATGCACGGACAGCGTGCAATACCAGTGACACGAGTTAAGTTGGATTTAGACACTCTTCTTCCAAAATCGCAACACAGCGAGAGGGAGAGGTCTTTGTTACCCTTCAAGGATTTGACTTTTGCGGCCACCAAAGACTTTAGTAACCTACTAGGTCCGGTCCCAGAACAATCCTTGGAGGACCGTAAGTATTTCAGACACCTTGGTGTACCTGAATGTCCTGTCAATTATCGATCGGTAGCCATGCTGATCAGGACGGACCAATTCAATCTACATCAAGTGTGGGAAACCAGACCATCGGCAGTCGTAGCGGGAAACGCATACGCCTGTAGAACGCCGATAGGGTGGTATACTCGAGCGCCTGTGCGCACACTGGACATAAGTGACGAGGAAGACGATGTACAAAGTACATGTAGTTTATTAACTACAAATTCAATTCATTCCTTTTCACACGACGTGGACCATACTACATTACATACAAGACATGACAGACGTGTAACTAGTATGATAAGTCACAAGGAGCAGCTAATCCACCAGGTGAGTTTAGAACTTGGGGAGAAGACGAGTCAGCTAGAGATTCCATCGACGACAGATGATAACGCCGGAAGGCTTGCGAGTCTACCTACCCCAATAACCTCAACAATACCCGTCGATATCGATGATGACGCGTTGAGAAATCATCAAGTGGAACAAGCTGCACTGGACAAAGAATTAACGGAGAAGACTATCAGGTGGTTAGAACAAGATACAGCTGAACCTGGTAGCTACGAACCTTGTATGTCGGAACAGGAGAAACAATCTTTGAGGATCATGGAAGATACTATCCGCCAGACGAAAGACGGACATTATGAGGTGGGGATGTTATGGCGTAGCCAAAGTCCTAAACTTATAAATAACTACCCACTAGCTTTAAGACGTCTACACTCAATACGGCAACGTCTATTAAAGGACGAGAAAGCCCATCTGCAGTACAACACTCAGATGGAGACGTATTTGACCAAGGGATACGCTATCCGGATGACTAACCCAGAGATAGTGACTGACCAGACGTACTACTTGCCACATCACTACGTGAGACACACCAGACAAAGTACGTGTAGTCAATGACTGTGCAGCTCTGTTTGAGGGAATGTCCCTCAATAGCGAGTTGATGGATGGACCAAACATGAATAATTATCTTATGGGGGTGATTATGCGCTTCCGTCAGCGTCAAGTAGCTTTTACTTGTGACGTTGAAGCGATGTTTCACCAAGTGAGAGCGTAAGAGCGAGACAGAGACAGTTTGCGGTTCCTCTGGTACCCGGAAGGAGACTTAAGTCTACCACCGGCGACTTACCAAATGCAAGTTCGCGTTTTCGGTGCCAGGGACAGCCCAAACTGCACGATGTACGCCCTAAAACAAGCCGCTAGGGATCAGAAACACCTGTATGACCCAGAGATAATTAGGATTGTGGAACGTGACTTTTACGTCGACGACGGATTACAGAGTTGCGACACAGTAGAACGTGCTACAACAGTAGCACATCAATTACGGGACTGCTTGGCGGGCGGAGGTTTTAACCTCACCAAATTCACCTCAAACAGTGCCGAATTAGTAGACTCATTCGGAACGACTGAGCGTGGAGGTGGTGACATAGACCTAGAGTTCGAACCACTACCGACGACCAAGGTGTTGGGGCTCTTTTGGGACCCAAACACGGACAACTTTCGAGTAAAGGTGAGACTGGACAGTCAAGAAAACACACTGACAAAGAGATCATGCTTGTCAAAATTGAGCCGATTGTTCGATCCATTAGGATTCATCAGCACAATTATACTGCAAGCCCGCATTTATATGCGCAGTATTTGGAAGGATGGACTGACATGGGACGAGCCGATCTCATCAGACCAAGTGGACTTATGGAAGACCTGGGAGGCGGAATTATCTTCGCTAGAGGATTATTCCATACCCAGAGTCTACTTTCCATTACAAACTACATTTCCTGACAACTTGGAACTACATTGTTTTTCTGACGCCAGTGACAACGGTTTTGGTGTGGCAGCGTACTTGCGCAGACAAGTAGACTCAGAAGAATTCGACGTTTTGCTCATTACTTCTAAGGCAAAAACAATGCCTACTAAGTATATGACGACACCACGAGCTGAGCTACAAGCCGCAACCCTGTCAACCACAATCGTGAACCTTATACAGACAGAACTACAGTCAAGTTTACAGATATTTTATTGGACTGACGCGACGTTGGTTTTATTTTACATAAATAACGACACACTTGAATTCAAGACATTCGTAGCTAACCGTCGCGCGGAAATTCTAGACCGTTCAATAAAGGAAGATTGGCGACATTGTCCCGGACCACAAAACCCAGCCGATATTGCGTCGCGAGGAATGATGCCTGAGGAATTCTGTAAACCGGAAAACAAAGAATTTTGGCAACACGGACCCCAATTCTTGCAGAAATCGACGCAAGATTGGCCACCGTTATACGACAACAAGTCTAACACCATCCCTAAGGACGCCGAAATCAAGAAACCAAAAAAGGGGAAGGCAAAGAAAAAGACGACGGCGGCGAAACTCAAGAAAAAACCGAAGGCGAAATGGAAAGATATAACTTCAAAGGTCAAGAGAGGAAGACTTGCGAGCCTTTCTACACCAGACATATCGCCAGACGGTCAAACAGATACGTTACTAGACGGTCAACCAGACGTTTTGCCAGACATGTCACAAGACGCTTCGCCGGATGTTCCGCGAAACATTTTACAAGACATATCACAAAATGTTCTACCAGACACTAGTAACATATTAACAAATAGTAAAGCCGCAGTTTCTCTATTGGAGCGGCCTTCTATTGACAAACAACCAGATACGTTACCAGACGTATCGCCAGACACGTTACTAGACGGTCAACCAGACGTTTTGCCAGACACGTCACTAGATATTTCGCCGGATGTTCCGCGAAACATTTTACCAGACATGTCACAAAATGTTCTACTAGACACTAGTAACATATTGACAAACAATAAAGCCGCAGTTTCCCTATTGGAGCGGCCTTGTATTGACAAACTACCAATTTTGACACACTTGAGCAACCATAAGCACGGTGAAACCTCATGTATTACAGATGTGGGTAGTACCTACGCTAATGTAAATACAGGTGTTACTCTGCGCTCAAGAGACATACCAAACTTGCAACCTATGGTGAGACCTGGGATTAATGTCGGCAGAAAAATAAGTTTACCGAAACCCAGTGACCCCATAGAGTTCAAACCACCACTAACGATCGACTTACAAAGTACTGACAATCAAGGTAAGAAGACGAAGAAGGATAAATTACTTGTAGACCCGGACTGATCAACAGTCAACAAGGGAATACTTACCGGCGGACCCATGGGCCCTTCTAGTAATTCAAAACCTTCCAAAATCTCCATTGACTTACCTGATGACGTCACAAATACTCACGTCGACCGTATTGTAAACCTAACAGACTCTTGGACGAACGCTTGCCGAAAATTAGCGTGGATTGTACGTTTTGTACAATACCTTAAAGGCAAACGTGACTTTACACGTCGACTTACATTGGCTGAGATTGACAGGTGTGAAATTAAATTAATTCGCCATTACCAACTGCGATATTTCGCGCGCGAATTCACATCTATAAATCAAGGTCTACCAATCAAGTCGTCACCAATACTGAGTTGGAGTCCGATTATTTATAATGGCTTAATTTGTCATAAATCTCGGCTTCAAAACATTGACTTTAACACAAACTTTAGATACCCAATAATAATACCGCAACACCACGAACTACAACGTGCAATGATACTGGACGCACATTTACATCTGAAACACGCTGGAAGACACCACTGTCTTTCCTACTTACGTACAAGATTTGTTTTAATTAGACCCAGTAAAGCGTTAAGTTCAGTGACACGTACGTGTATTATTTGTAAAAAGGTACATTCTAGAATAGGTACCCAAGAAATGAGTGAACTTCCACAAGCACGACTTCAAGCATTCAGACCACCTTTTACAGAAACTGGAATTGATTGCTTTGGTCCCATACATACGAAACGTGGACGTATACTAGTAAAACGCTGGGGACTGATTTTCACATGTATGTCCAGTAGGGCAGTTCATATTGAACGTGTGATGGATCTTTCCACCAACGAGTTTATACTAGCATTACGGCGATTTATCGCTAGACGCGGACTAGTAAAATGCTTGTACTCAGACCAAGGGACAAACTTTGTTGGTGCTCGAAATGAGATTGCTAGAGCCTTTAAGAAATTAGATCATGATCAAATCTCGAACGAACTACAACCTCACAAGATTGTTTGGAAGTTTAATCCTCCAGATAGTCCATGGAGAGGCGGAGTCTGGGAGAGATTGATTAGATCTATAAAGACGGCAATGGCAAAAGTCATTCCAGTAAACCACATATTGACAGACGACCAACTGACAACACTGTTTGTTGAAATCGAGGCAATACTAAATACTAGACCAATAGTATTAGTACCCGATGACAAACAATCTCAGTTTGCTTTGACACCGGCACACCTGCTTATGCAGGCACCGACCACATTGACACCTATTTCTATTCCAATAGAAAGCGACAGCTACGGTAGAAAAGCGTGGAAAATCACGCAACTACTAGCTAACAAATTCTGGGAAATATGGCAAAACCATTATTTGCCCTCTATTTCTGCCAGAACAACATGGTACAATAACACCCGCGCATTAAAGCCGGGAGATCACGTGCTGTTAGCAGAAGTGAATCTAAAAAGACGCTTCTGGATAACAGGTGTAATTTTAGCCACACATCCATCTATGGATGGAGTGACAAGAACTGTGACGGTACGGACAATTGACGGTCGTACAGTAGTTTTTTGCCAAAAGTTGTATCTACAACCCAACTCTAATTGTGCCAATTTTCGAAAATACTTGACAATGTTGAAGCACACGACAATGATTTTTGTAAAAAATGCGCTTAGGTGGTGTACCGCCCCCTTAAAGTTATTATGTAATGCAATAATTCACCTTAAATATCTCAGCTATTTCATGAATATAATGAATATTAAAGCCATGTCAAAATCCTTGGGGATTTTCAGCAATAATTTATCAAAATATCCTCTGATTTTTTTTCAAAAACCACATCGATTTTCATATTTATAACTTCTAACCCACTCCACGAGATAAAGAATCTTAAACGAAAGTCATAAGAACAGGTAACACTTACATTTATAGAAGTAATCAGCTGTTATTTGCTTTGTCTTTCCCCAGGAGATGGATGAATTTTGATTGCGTCGGAACACCCCCTTTCTGAGGCTCTCAGAGTGGAGAGATAAGTAGCCTATCTCCCTGTTAATATTGTTGTGTTCTAGAATATTTATTATAGTTTCATCGTATTGCCAAAGCGGCTGGAGCCGAAGTTAATATGTAATGCAATAATTCACCTCAAATATCTCAGCTAGTTCATGAATATAATGAGTATTAAATCCTTGTCAAAATCCTTGGTGTTTTTCAGCAATAATTCATTAAAATCTCCTCTGATTTTTTACAAAAAACGACATCGATTTTCATATTCTTGACTTCTAACCCACTCCAAGAGATAGACAATCTTAAATGAAAGTCAAAAGAGCAGGTAACCCTTACATATATAGAAGTAATCAGCTGTTCTTTGCTTCGTCTTTCCCCTGGAGATGGATGAATTTTGATTGTGTCGGAACACCCCCTTTTTGAGGCTCTCAACGTGAAGAGATAAGTATCCTATCTCCCTGTTAATATTGTTGTGTTCTAGAATATTTATTATAGTTTCATCGTATTGCCAAAGCGGCTGGAGCCGAAGTTAATATGTGATACAATAATTCACCTCAAATTTCTCAGCTAATTCATGAATATAATGAGTATTAAAGCCATGTCAAAATCCTTAGGGTTTTTCAGCAATAATTTATCAAAATATCCTCTGATTTTTTTCAAAAACCACATCGATTATCATATTTATAACTTCTAACCCAATCCACGAAATAGAGAATCTTAAACGAAAGTCATAAGAACAGGTAACACTTTCATTTATAGAAGTAATCAACTGTTATTTGCTTCGTCTTTCCACAGGAGATGGATGAAATTTGATTGCGTCGGAACACCCCCTTTTTGAAGCTCTCAGAGTGGACAGATAAGTAGCCTATTTCCCTGTTAATATTTTTCAGTTGTAGAATATTTATTATAGTTTCATCGTATTGCTAATGTGGCTGGAGTTAAAGTTATTATGTAATGCAATAATTCACCTTAAATATCTCAGCTATTTCATGAATATAATGAATATTAAAGCCATGTCAAAATCCTTGGGGATTTTCAGCAATAATTTATCAAAATATCCTCTGATTTTTTTTCAAAAACCACATCGATTTTCATATTTATAACTTCTAACCCACTCCACGAGATAGAGAATCTTAAACGAAAGTCATAAGAACAGGTAACACTTACATTTATAGAAGTAATCAGCTGTTATTTGCTTTGTCTTTCCCCAGGAGATGGATGAATTTTGATTGCGTCGGAACACCCCCTTTCTGAGGCTCTCAGAGTGGAGAGATAAGTAGCCTATCTCCCTGTTAATATTGTTGTGTTCTAGAATATTTATTTATTATTATTATTATTTGCTTCGTGTTTCCACAGGAGATTGATGAAATTTGATTGCGTCGGAACACCCCCTTTTTGAGGTTCTCAGATTGAAGAGATAAGTAGCCTATCTCCCTGTTAATATTGTTGTGTTCTAGAATATTTATTATAGTTTCATCGTATTGCCAAAGCGGCTGGAGCCGAAGTTAATATGTGATACAATAATTCACCTCAAATTTCTCAGCTAATTCATGAATATAATGAGTATTAAAGCCATGTCAAAATCCTTGGGGTTTTTCAGCAATAATTTATCAAAATATCCTCTGATTTTTTTCAAAAACCACATCGATTTTCATATTTATAACTTCTAACCCACTCCACGAGATAGATAATCTTAAACGAAAGTCATAAGAACAGGTAACACTTTCATTTATAGAAGTAATCAACTGTTATTTGCTTCGTCTTTCCACAGGAGATGGATGAAATTTGATTGCGTCGGAACACCCCCTTTTTGAGGCTCTCAGAGGGAAGAGATAAGTAGCCTATCTCCCTGTTAATATTGTTGTGTTATAAATAATTATTATAGTTTCATCGTATTGCCAAAGCGGCTGGAGCCGAAGTTAATATGTGATACAATAATTCACCTCAAATTTCTGAGCTATTTCATGAATATAATGAATATTAAAGCCATGTCAAAATCCTTGGGGATTTTCAGCAATAATTTATCAAAATATCCTCTGATTTTTTTTCAAAAACCACATCGATTTTCATATTTATAACTTCTAACCCACTCCACGAGATAGAGAATCTTAAACGAAAGTCATAAGAACAGGTAACACTTACATTTATAGAAGTAATCAGCTGTTATTTGCTTTGTCTTTCCCCAGGAGATGGATGAATTTTGATTGCGTCGGAACACCCCCTTTCTGAGGCTCTCAGAGTGGAGAGATAAGTAGCCTATCTCCCTGTTAATATTGTTGTGTTCTAGAATATTTATTTATTATTATTATTATTTGCTTCGTGTTTCCACAGGAGATTGATGAAATTTGATTGCGTCGGAACACCCCCTTTTTGAGGTTCTCAGATTGAAGAGATAAGTAGCCTATCTCCCTGTTAATATTGTTGTGTTCTAGAATATTTATTATAGTTTCATCGTATTGCCAAAGCGGCTGGAGCCGAAGTTAATATGTGATACAATAATTCACCTCAAATTTCTCAGCTAATTCATGAATATAATGAGTATTAAAGCCATGTCAAAATCCTTAGGGTTTTTCAGCAATAATTTATCAAAATATCCTCTGATTTTTTTCAAAAACCACATCGATTATCATATTTATAACTTCTAACCCAATCCACGAGATAGAGAATCTTAAACGAAAGTCATAAGAACAGGTAACACTTTCATTTATCGAAGTAATCAGCTGTTCTTTGCTTCGTCTTTCCCCTGGAGATGGATGAATTTTGATTGCGTCGGAACACCCCCTTTTTGAGGCTCTCAGAGTGAAGAGATAAGTAGCCTATCTCCCTGTTAATATTGTTGTGTTCTAGAATATTTATTATAGTTTCATCGTATTGCCAAAGCGGCTGGAGCCGAAGTTAATATGTAATGCAATAATTCACCTCAAATATCTCAGCTAGTTCATGAATATAATGAGTATTAAATCCTTGTCAAAATCCTTGGTGTTTTTCAGCAATAATTCATTAAAATCTCCTCTGATTTTTTACAAAAAACGACATCGATTTTCATATTCTTGACTTCTAACCCACTCCAAGAGATAGACAATCTTAAATGAAAGTCAAAAGAGCAGGTAACACTTACATTTATAGAAGTAATCAGCTATTCTTTGCTTCGTCTTTCCCCTGGAGATGGATGAATTTTGATTGTGTCGGAACACCCCCTTTTTGAGGCTCTCAACGTGAAGAGATAAGTATCCTATCTCCCTGTTAATATTGTTGTGTTCTAGAATATTTATTATAGTTTCATCGTATTGCCAAAGCGGCTGGAGCCGAAGTTAATATGTGATACAATAATTCACCTCAAATTTCTCAGCTAATTCATGAATATAATGAGTATTAAAGCCATGTCAAAATCCTTAGGGTTTTTCAGCAATAATTTATCAAAATATCCTCTGATTTTTTTCAAAAACCACATCGATTATCATATTTATAACTTCTAACCCAATCCACGAGATAGAGAATCTTAAACGAAAGTCATAAGAACAGGTAACACTTTCATTTATAGAAGTAATCAACTGTTATTTGCTTCGTCTTTCCACAGGAGATGGATGAAATTTGATTGCGTCGGAACACCCCGTTTTTGAAGCTCTCAGAGTGGACAGATAAGTAGCCTATTTCCCTGTTAATATTTTTCTGTTGTAGAATATTTATTATAGTTTCATCGTATTGCTAATGTGGCTGGAGTTAAAGTTATTATGTAATGCAATAATTCACCTTAAATATCTCAGCTATTTCATGAATATAATGAATATTAAAGCCATGTCAAAATCCTTGGGGATTTTCAGCAATAATTTATCAAAATATCCTCTGATTTTTTTTCAAAAACCACATCGATTTTCATATTTATAACTTCTAACCCACTCCACGAGATCGAGAATCTTAAACGAAAGTCATAAGAACAGGTAACACTTACATTTATAGAAGTAATCAGCTGTTATTTGCTTTGTCTTTCCCCAGGAGATGGATGAATTTTGATTGCGTCGGAACACCCCCTTTCTGAGGCTCTCAGAGTGGAGAGATAAGTAGCCTATCTCCCTGTTAATATTGTTGTGTTCTAGAATATTTATTTATTATTATTATTATTTGCTTCGTGTTTCCACAGGAGATTGATGAAATTTGATTGCGTCGGAACACCCCCTTTTTGAGGTTCTCAGATTGAAGAGATAAGTAGCCTATCTCCCTGTTAATATTGTTGTGTTCTAGAATAATTATTATAGTTTCATCGTATTGCCAAAGCGGCTGGAGCCGAAGTTAATATGTAATGCAATAATTCACCTCAAATATCTCAGCTAGTTCATGAATATAATGAGTATTAAATCCTTGTCAAAATCCTTGGTGTTTTTCAGCAATAATTCATTAAAATCTCCTCTGATTTTTTACAAAAAACGACATCGATTTTCATATTCTTGACTTCTAACCCACTCAAGAGATAGACAATCTTAAATGAAAGTCAAAAGAGCAGGTAACCCTTACATATATAGAAGTAATCAGCTGTTCTTTGCTTCGTCTTTCCCCTGGAGATGGATGAATTTTGATTGTGTCGGAACACCCCCTTTTTGAGGCTCTCATAGTGAAGAGATAAGTATCCTATCTCCCTGTTAATATTGTTGTGTTCTAGAATATTTATTATAGTTTCATCGTATTGCCAAAGCGGCTGGAGCCGAAGTTAATATGTGATACAATAATTCACCTCAAATTTCTCAGCTAATTCATGAATATAATGAGTATTAAAGCCATGTCAAAATCCTTAGGGTTTTTCAGCAATAATTTATCAAAATATCCTCTGATTTTTTTCAAAAACCACATCGATTATCATATTTATAACTTCTAACCCAATCCACGAGATAGAGAATCTTAAACGAAAGTCATAAGAACAGGTAACACTTTCATTTATAGAAGTAATCAACTGTTATTTGCTTCGTCTTTCCACAGGAGATGGATGAAATTTGATTGCGTCGGAACACCCCCTTTTTGAAGCTCTCAGAGTGGACAGATAAGTAGCCTATTTCCCTGTTAATATTTTTCTGTTGTAGAATATTTATTATAGTTTCATCGTATTGCTAATGTGGCTGGAGTTAAAGTTATTATGTAATGCAATAATTCACCTTAAATATCTCAGCTATTTCATGAATATAATGAATATTAAAGCCATGTCAAAATCCTTGGGGATTTTCAGCAATAATTTATCAAAATATCCTCTGATTTTTTTTCAAAAACCACATCGATTTTCATATTTATAACTTCTAACCCACTCCACGAGATAGAGAATCTTAAACGAAAGTCATAAGAACAGGTAACACTTACATTTATAGAAGTAATCAGCTGTTATTTGCTTTGTCTTTCCCCAGGAGATGGATGAATTTTGATTGCGTCGGAACACCCCCTTTCTGAGGCTCTCAGAGTGGAGAGATAAGTAGCCTATCTCCCTGTTAATATTGTTGTGTTCTAGAATATTTATTTATTATTATTATTATTTGCCTCGTGTTTCCACAGGAGATTGATGAAATTTGATTGCGTCGGAACACCCCCTTTTTGAGGTTCTCAGATTGAAGAGATAAGTAGCCTATCTCCCTGTTAATATTGTTGTGTTCTAGAATAATTATTATAGTTTCATCGTATTGCCAAAGCGGCTGGAGCCGAAGTTAATATGTAATGCAATAATTCACCTCAAATATCTCAGCTAGTTCATGAATATAATGAGTATTAAAGCCATGTCAAAATCCTTGGGGATTTTCAGCAATAATTTATCAAAATATCCTCTGATTTTTTTTCAAAAACCACAACAATTTTCATATTTATAACTTCTAACCCCATCCACGAGACAGAGAATCTTAAACGAAAGTCATAAGAACAGGTAACACTTTTATTTATAGAAGTAATCAGCTGTTATTTGCTTCGTCTTTCCA
This sequence comes from Nemertoderma westbladi, assembly GCA_032718475.1. Classification (NCBI taxonomy): domain Eukaryota; kingdom Metazoa; phylum Xenacoelomorpha; order Nemertodermatida; family Nemertodermatidae; genus Nemertoderma; species Nemertoderma westbladi. The sequence continues at coordinate 84,538 of JAUCBJ010008230.1, forward strand.
CAGGAGATGGATGAAATTTGATTGCGTCGGAACACCCCCTTTTTGAGGCTCTCAGAGGTAAGAGATAAGTAGCATATCTCCCTGTTAATATTGTTGTGTTCTAGAATAATTATTATAGTTTCATCGTATTGCCAAAGCGGCTGGAGCCGAAGTTAACCCTATTACCACTGGGGGGGGGGGCCGAATCGGCCCCTTCCTAGTTTTTAGTTGCTGTAACTATGCACCCACATTACGTACCGGCCCAATTTTTTGTGAGAATTAGTCAAATTTAATGCCGCATCTTTTGCAAAAAACGCCGTTGCAATTGGATTTCTACTTTTCGATGTGGGTGCCACCTCAAAATTTGGTCTCCAGCACCAAATTTTTTGAAATTTTCGAATTTTACAAAGTCATTCGTGATTTAGTAATTATTTGTGTTTGGGCTATTTTTATTTATTTTCATTGGTTTGGATCACTCTAATGCTCTATACAAGTATGTAAGTGTAGTGGTACGTCATTTTTGGAGCACCAAATTTAGGGCGTGGCACTTTAAAATTTCAAAATTACTTTATTCGGAAAATTTACTAAAGTTCTGATTTCGAAGCATTTTTATTGGTTTTCTGGAGCGCTGAATCGATTAAAAGTAGTATAGAAGCCTGAAGACTTAGTGGTTCGCCATTTTTGGTGCACTAAAATTAGGGTGTGGCACTTCAAATTTTGAAAAATACGAGATTCGGAAAATACACTGAAGTTTTGATTTGCAAAGCATTTTTATAGGTTTTCTGGAGCGCTGAATCGATTGAAAGTAATATAGAAGCCTGAAGACTTAGTGGTTCGCCATTTTTGGTGCACCAAAATTAGGGCGTGGCACTTCAAATTTTGAAAAATACGAGATTCGAAAAATTCACTAAAGTTTTGATTTTAAATTAATTTTATAGGTTTTCTGGAGCGCTGAATCGATTGAAAGTAATATAGAACCCTGAAGACTTAGTGGTTCGCCATTTTCGGTGCACCAAAATTAGGGCGTGGCACTTCAAATTTTCAAAATTACTTTATTCGGAAAAAACACTAAAGTTTTGATTTCAAAAAATGGCTAACTTCTAAATCTTCAGGCTTTTCTATATTACTTTCAATCGATTCAGCGGTCTGGAAAACCTATATAAATTCGTTAAAATGTCAATTTCGGTTTATTTTCCGAATCTCGTATTTTTCAAAATTTGAAGTGCCACGCCCTAATTTTGGTGCACCAAAAATGGCTAACCACTCAGTCTTCAGGCTTCTATATTACTTTCAATCGATTCAGCGGCCCAGAAAACCCATAAAGATGCGTTGAAATAAAAAAATTAGGGGCATTTTCTGAATATCTAATTTTTCAAAATTTGAAGTGCCACGCCCACTTCTTATGTGCACGAAAAATAGCATCCACTTCAATTTTTGGAAGTGGAATATAATCACATTCGATTCAGCGTCTTGAAAAACCTACTAAATCTAGCCAACACTGCCACACTATTAGTTTTTAGAAAACGAAAAATTTTGTAATTTTGTCCTGGGACTACTTTTATTTTTCATCAAAATTATGAGTCCCTGCTTATGAAATTTTAACTTTTTAAGGTTTGGTAGTGTTCATCTATAGTTGTTTCACCAACAGCCCAAATTTTGTAGGATTTCATTGGACGACTACAAAAATATAGTGGGTGGGCCGAATCGCCCCCCCCCCCCCCCCCCCCCAGTGCTGCTAATGGTCAAAACACCCCAGTGGTAATAGGATTAATATGTGTTACAATAATTAACCTCAAATATCTTAGCTATTTCATGAACATAATGAAGTATTAAAGCCATGTCAAAATCCTAGTGGGTTTTTCAGCAATAATTTATCAAAATATCCTCTGATTTTTTTCAAAAACCACATAGATTTTCATATTTATAACTTCTAACCCAATCCACGAGATAGAGAATCTTAAACGAAAGTCACAAGAACAGGTAACACTTTCATTTATAGAAGTAATCAGCTGTTATTTGCTTCGTCTTTCCACAGGAGATGGATGAATTTTGATTGCGTCGGAACACCCCCTTTTTGAGGCTCTCAGAGTGAAGAGATAAGTAGCCTATCTCCCTGTTAATATTGTTGTGTTCTAGAATATTTATTATAGTTTCATCGTATTGCCAAAGCGGCTGGAGCCGAAGTTAATATGTGATACAATAATTCACCTCAAATTTCTCAGCTAATTCATGAATATAATGAGTATTACAGCCATGTCAAAATCCTTGAGGTTTTTCAGCAATAATTTATCAAAATATCCTCAGATTTTTTTCAAAAACCACCTCGATTTTCATATTTATAACTTCTAACCCAATCCACGAGATAGAGAATCTTAAACGAAAGTCATAAGAACAGGTAACACTATCATTTATAGAAGTAATCAGCTGTTATTTGCTTCGTCTTTCCACAGGAGATGGATGAAATTTGATTGCGTCGGAACACCCCTTTTTTGAGGCTCTCAGAGGGAAGAGATAAGTAGCCTATCTCCCTGTTAATATTGTTGTGTTCTAGAATATTTATTATAGTTTCATCGTATTGCCAAAGCGGCTGGAGCCGAAGTTAATATGTGATACAATAATTCACCTCAAATTTCTCAGCTAATTCATGAATATAATGAGTATTACAGCCATGTCAAAATCCTTGAGGTTTTTCAGCAATAATTTATCAAAATATCCTCTGATTTTTTTCAAAAACCACATCGATTGTCATATTTATAACTTCTAACCCACTCCACGAGATAGAGAATCTTAAACGAAAGTCATAAGAACAGGTAACACTTTCATTTATAGAAGTAATCAGCTGTTCTTTGCTTCGTCTTTCCCCTGGAGATGGATGAATTTTGATTGCGTCGGAACACCCCCTTTTTGAGGCTCTCAGAGTGAAGAGATAAGTAGCCTATCTCCCTGTTAATATTGTTGTGTTCTAGAATATTTATTATAGTTTCATCGTATTGCCAAAGCGGCTGGAGCCGAAGTTAATATGTGATACAATAATTCACCTCAAATTTCTCAGCTAATTCATGAATATAATGAGTATTACAGCCATGTCAAAATCCTTGAGGTTTTTCAGCAATAATTTATCAAAATATCCTCAGATTTTTTTCAAAAACCACCTCGATTTTCATATTTATAACTTCTAACCCAATCCACGAGATAGAGAATCTTAAACCAAAGTCATAAGAACAGGTAACACTATCATTTATAGAAGTAATCAGCTGTTATTTGCTTCGTCTTTCCACAGGAGATGGATGAAATTTGATTGCGTCGGAACACCCCTTTTTTGAGGCTCTCAGAGGGAAGAGATAAGTAGCCTATCTCCCTGTTAATATTGTTGTGTTCTAGAATATTTATTATAGTTTCATCGTATTGCCAAAGCGGCTGGAGCCGAAGTTAATATGTGATACAATAATTCACCTCAAATTTCTCAGCTAATTCATGAATATAATGAGTATTACAGCCATGTCAAAATCCTTGAGGTTTTTCAGCAATAATTTATCAAAATATCCTCCGATTTTTTTCAAAAACCACCTCGATTTTCATATTTATAACTTCTAACCCACTCCACGAGATAGAGAATCTTAAACGAAAGTCATAAGAACAGGTAACACTTACATTTATAGAAGTAATCAGCTGTTATTTGCTTTGTCTTTCCCCAGGAGATGGATGAATTTTGATTGCGTCGGAACACCCCCTTTCTGAGGCTCTCAGAGTGGAGAGATAAGTAGCCTATCTCCCTGTTAATATTGTTGTGTTCTAGAATATTTATTTATTATTATTATTATTTGCTTCGTGTTTCCACAGGAGATTGATGAAATTTGATTGCGTCGGAACACCCCCTATTTGAGGTTCTCAGTGTGAAGAGATAAGTAGCCTATCTCCCTGTTAATATTGTTGTGTTCTAGAATAATTATTATAGTTTCATCGTATTGCCAAAGCGGCTGGAGCCGAAGTTAATATGTAATGCAATAATTCACCTCAAATATCTCAGCTAGTTCATGAATATAATGAGTATTAAATCCTTGTCAAAATCCTTGGTGTTTTTCAGCAATAATTTATTAAAATCTCCTCTGATTTTTTACAAAAAACGACATCGATTTTCATATTCATGACTTCTAACCCACTCCAAGAGATAGACAATCTTAAATGAAAGTCAAAAGAGCAGGTAACCCTTACATTTATAGAAGTAATCAGCTGTTCTTTGCTTCGTCTTTCCCCTGGAGATGGATGAATTTTGATTGCGTCGGAACACCCCCTTTTTGAGGCTCTCAGAGGGAAGAGATAAGTAGCCTATCTCCCTGATAATATTGTTGTGTTCTAGAATATTTATTATAGTTTCATCGTATTGCCAAAGCGGCTGGAGCCGAAGTTAATATGTGATACAATAATTCACCTCAAATTTCTCAGCTAATTCATGAATATAATGAGTATTACAGCCATGTCAAAATCCTTGAGGTTTTTCAGCAATAATTTATCAAAATATCCTCAGATTTTTTTCAAAAACCACCTCGATTTTCATATTTATAACTTCTAACCCAATCCACGAGATAGAGAATCTTAAACGAAAGTCATAAGAACAGGTAACACTATCATTTATAGAAGTAATCAGCTGTTATTTGCTTCGTCTTTCCACAGGAGATGGATGAAATTTGATTGCGTCGGAACACCCCTTTTTTGAGGCTCTCAGAGGGAAGAGATAAGTAGCCTATCTAACTGTTAATATTGTTGTGTTCTAGAATATTTATTATAGTTTCATCGTATTGCCAAAGCGGCTGGAGCCGAAGTTAATATGTGATACAATAATTCACCTCAAATTTCTCAGCTAATTCATGAATATAATGAGTATTACAGCCATGTCAAAATCCTTGAGGTTTTTCAGCAATAATTTATCAAAATATCCTCAGATTTTTTTCAAAAACCACCTCGATTTTCATATTTATAACTTCTAACCCACTCCACGAGATAGAGAATCTTAAACAAAAGTCATAAGAACAGGTAACACTTACATTTATAGAAGTAATCATCTGTTATTTGCTTTGTCTTTCCCCAGGAGATGGATGAATTTTGATTGCGTCGGAACACCCCCTTTCTGAGGCTCTCAGAGTGGAGAGATAAGTAGCCTATCTCCCTGTTAATATTGTTGTGTTCTAGAATATTTATTTATTATTATTATTATTTGCTTCGTGTTTCCACAGGAGATTGATGAAATTTGATTGCGTCGGAACACCCCCTTTTTGAGGTTCTCAGAGTGAAGAGATAAGTAGCCTATCTCCCTGTTAATATTGTTGTGTTCTAGAATAATTATTATAGTTTCATCGTATTGCCAAAGCGGCTGGAGCCGAAGTTAATATGTAATGCAATAATTCACCTCAAATATCTCAGCTAGTTCATGAATATAATGAGTATTAAATCCTTGTCAAAATCCTTGGTGTTTTTCAGCAATAATTTATTAAAATCTCCTCTGATTTTTTACAAAAAACGACATCGATTTTCATATTCATGACTTCTAACCCACTCCAAGAGATAGACAATCTTAAATGAAAGTCAAAAGAGCAGGTAACCCTTACATTTATAGAAGTAATCAGCTGTTCTTTGCTTCGTCTTTCCCCTGGAGATGGATGAATTTTGATTGCGTCGGAACACCCCCTTTTTGAGGCTCTCAGAGGGAAGAGATAAGTAGCCTATCTCCCTGATAATATTGTTGTGTTCTAGAATATTTATTATAGTTTCATCGCATTGCCAAAGCGGCTGGAGCCGAAGTTAATATGTGATACAATAATTCACCTCAAATTTCTCAGCTAATTCATGAATATAATGAGTATTACAGCCATGTCAAAATCCTTGAGGTTTTTCAGCAATAATTTATCAAAATATCCTCAGATTTTTTTCAAAAACCACCTCGATTTTCATATTTATAACTTCTAACCCAATCCACGAGATAGAGAATCTTAAACGAAAGTCATAAGAACAGGTAACACTATCATTTATAGAAGTAATCAGCTGTTATTTGCTTCGTCTTTCCACAGGAGATGGATGAAATTTGATTGCGTCGGAACACCCCTTTTTTGAGGCTCTCAGAGGGAAGAGATAAGTAGCCTATCTAACTGTTAATATTGTTGTGTTCTAGAATATTTATTATAGTTTCATCGTATTGCCAAAGCGGCTGGAGCCGAAGTTAATATGTGATACAATAATTCACCTCAAATTTCTCAGCTAATTCATGAATATAATGAGTATTACAGCCATGTCAAAATCCTTGAGGTTTTTCAGCAATAATTATTTATCAAAATATCCTCAGATTTTTTTCAAAAACCACCTCGATTTTCATATTTATAACTTCTAACCCACTCCACGAGATAGAGAATCTTAAACAAAAGTCATAAGAACAGGTAACACTTACATTTATAGAAGTAATCATCTGTTATTTGCTTTGTCTTTCCCCAGGAGATGGATGAATTTTGATTGCGTCGGAACACCCCCTTTCTGAGGCTCTCAGAGTGGAGAGATAAGTAGCCTATCTCCCTGTTAATATTGTTGTGTTCTAGAATATTTATTTATTATTATTATTATTTGCTTCGTGTTTCCACAGGAGATTGATGAAATTTGATTGCGTCGGAACACCCCCTTTTTGAGGTTCTCAGAGTGAAGAGATAAGTAGCCTATCTCCCTGTTAATATTGTTGTGTTCTAGAATAATTATTATAGTTTCATCGTATTGCCAAAGCGGCTGGAGCCGAAGTTAATATGTAATGCAATAATTCACCTCAAATATCTCAGCTAGTTCATGAATATAATGAGTATTAAATCCTTGTCAAAATCCTTGGTGTTTTTCAGCAATAATTTATTAAAATCTCCTCTGATTTTTTACAAAAAACGACATCGATTTTCATATTCATGACTTCTAACCCACTCCAAGAGATAGACAATCTTAAATGAAAGTCAAAAGAGCAGGTAACCCTTACATTTATAGAAGTAATCAGCTGTTCTTTGCTTCGTCTTTCCCCTGGAGATGGATGAATTTTGATTGCGTCGGTACACCCCCTTTTTGAGGCTCTCAGAGTGAAGAGATAAGTAGCCTATCTCCCTGTTAATATTGTTGTGTTCTAGAATATTTATTATAGTTTCATCGTATTGCCAAAGCGGCTGGAGCCGAAGTTAATATGTGATACAATAATTCACCTCAAATTTCTCAGCTAATTCATGAATATAATGAGTATTAAAGCCATGTCAAAATCCTTGAGGTTTTTCAGCAATAATTTATCAAAATATCCTCTGATTTTTGTCAAAAACCACATCGATTTTCATATTTATAACTTCTAACCCAATCCACGAGATAGAGAATCTTAAACGAAAGTCATAAGAACAAGTAACACTTTCATTTATAGAAGTAATCAGATGTTATTTGCTTCGTCTTTCCCCAGGAGATGGATGAATTTTGATTGCGTCGGAACACCCCCTTTTTGAGGCTCTCAGAGGGAAGAGATAAGTAGCCTATCTCCCTGTTAATATTGTTGTGTTCTAGAATAATTATTATAGTTTCATCGTATTGCCAAAGCGGCTGGAGCCGAAGTTAATATGTGATACAATAATTCACCTCAAATTTCTCAGCTATTTCATGAATATAATGAGTATTAAAGCCATGTCAAAATCCTTGGGGATTTTCAGCAATAATTTATCAAAATATCCTCTGATTTTTTTTCAAAAAGCACAACAATTTTCATATTTATAACTTCTAACCCCATCCACAAGACAGAGAATCTTAAACGAAAGTCATAAGAACAGGTAACACTTTTATTTATAGAAGTAATCAGCTGTTATTTGCTTCGTCTTTCCACAGGAGATGGATGAAATTTGATTGCGTCGGAACACCCCCTTTTTGAGGCTCTCAGAGGTAAGAGATAAGTAGCATATCTCCCTGTTAATATTGTTGTGTTCTAGAATAATTATTATAGTTTCATCGTATTGCCAAAGCGGCTGGAGTCTAAGTTAATATGTGATACAATAATTCACCTCAAATTTCTCAGCTATTTCATGAATATAATGAGTATTAAATCCTTGTCAAAATCCTAGGGGGTTTTTCAGCAATAATTTATCAAAATATCCTCTGATTTTTTTTCAAAAACCACATCGATTTTCATATTTATAACTTCTAACCCAATCCACGAGATAGAGAATCTTAAACGAAAGTCACAAAAACAGGTAGCACTTTCATTTATAGAAGTAATCAGCTGTTATTTGCTTCGTCTTTCCACAGGAGATGGATGAAATTTGATTGCGTCGGAACACCCCCTTTTTGAGGCTCTCAGAGGGAAGAGATAAGTAGCCTATCTCCCTGTTAATATTGTTGTGTTCTAGAATAATTATTATAGTTTCATCGTATTGCCAAAGCGGCTGGAGCCGAAGTTAATATGTGATACAATAATTCACCTCAAATTTCTCAGCTATTTCATGAACATAATGAGTATTAAAGCCATGTCAAAATCGTTGGGGATTTTCAGCAATAATTTATCAAAATATCTTCTGATTTTTTTCAAAAACCACATCGATTTTCATATTCATGACTTCTAACCCACTCCAAGAGATAGACAATCTTAAATGAAAGTCAAAAGAGCAGGTAACCCTTACATTTATAGAAGTAATCAGCTGTTCTTTGCTTCGTCTTTCCCCTGGAGATGGATGAATTTTGATTGCGTCGGAACACCCCATTTTTGAGGCTCTCAGAGGGAAGAGATAAGTAGCCTATCTCCCTGATAATATTGTTGTGTTCTAGAATATTTATTATAGTTTCATCGTATTGCCAAAGCGGCTGGAGCCGAAGTTAATATGTGATACAATAATTCACCTCAAATTTCTCAGCTAATTCATGAATATAATGAGTATTACAGCCATGTCAAAATCCTTGAGGTTTTTCAGCAATAATTTATCAAAATATCCTCAGATTTTTTTCAAAAACCACCTCGATTTTCATATTTATAACTTCTAACCCACTCCACGAGATAGAGAATCTTAAACAAAAGTCATAAGAACAGGTAACACTTACATTTATAGAAGTAATCATCTGTTATTTGCTTTGTCTTTCCCCAGGAGATGGATGAATTTTGATTGCGTCGGAACACCCCCTTTCTGAGGCTCTCAGAGTGGAGAGATAAGTAGCCTATCTCCCTGTTAATATTGTTGTGTTCTAGAATATTTATTTATTATTATTATTATTTGCTTCGTGTTTCCACAGGAGATTGATGAAATTTGATTGCGTCGGAACACCCCCTTTTTGAGGTTCTCAGAGTGAAGAGATAAGTAGCCTATCTCCCTGTTAATATTGTTGTGTTCTAGAATAATTATTATAGTTTCATCGTATTGCCAAAGCGGCTGGAGCCGAAGTTAATATGTAATGCAATAATTCACCTCAAATATCTCAGCTAGTTCATGAATATAATGAGTATTAAATCCTTGTCAAAATCCTTGGTGTTTTTCAGCAATAATTTATTAAAATCTCCTCTGATTTTTTACAAAAAACGACATCGATTTTCATATTCATGACTTCTAACCCACTCCAAGAGATAGACAATCTTAAATGAAAGTCAAAAGAGCAGGTAACCCTTACATTTATAGAAGTAATCAGCTGTTCTTTGCTTCGTCTTTCCCCTGGAGATGGATGAATTTTGATTGCGTCGGTACACCCCCTTTTTGAGGCTCTCAGAGTGAAGAGATAAGTAGCCTATCTCCCTGTTAATATTGTTGTGTTCTAGAATATTTATTATAGTTTCATCGTATTGCCAAAGCGGCTGGAGCCGAAGTTAATATGTGATACAATAATTCACCTCAAATTTCTCAGCTAATTCATGAATATAATGAGTATTAAAGCCATGTCAAAATCCTTGAGGTTTTTCAGCAATAATTTATCAAAATATCCTCTGATTTTTGTCAAAAACCACATCGATTTTCATATTTATAACTTCTAACCCAATCCACGAGATAGAGAATCTTAAACGAAAGTCATAAGAACAGGTAACACTTTCATTTATAGAAGTAATCAGATGTTATTTGCTTCGTCTTTCCACAGGAGATGGATGAAATTTGATTGCGTCGGAACACCCCCTTTTTGAGGCTCTCAGAGGGAAGAGATAAGTAGCCTATCTCCCTGTTAATATTGTTGTGTTCTAGAATAATTATTATAGTTTCATCGTATTGCCAAAGCGGCTGGAGCCGAAGTTAATATGTGATACAATAATTCACCTCAAATTTCTCAGCTATTTCATGAATATAATGAGTATTAAAGCCATGTCAAAATCCTTGAGGTTTTTCAGCAATAATTTATCAAAATATCCTCTGATTTTTGTCAAAAACCACATCGATTTTCATATTTATAACTTCTAACCCAATCCACGAGATAGAGAATCTTAAACGAAAGTCATAAGAACAGGTAACACTTTCATTTATAGAAGTAATCAGATGTTATTTGCTTCGTCTTTCCACAGGAGATGGATGAAATTTGATTGCGTCGGAACACCCCCTTTTTGAGGCTCTCAGAGGGAAGAGATAAGTAGCCTATCTCCCTGTTAATATTGTTGTGTTCTAGAATAATTATTATAGTTTCATCGTATTGCCAAAGCGGCTGGAGCCGAAGTTAATATGTGATACAATAATTCACCTCAAATTTCTCAGCTATTTCATGAATATAATGAGTATTAAAGCCATGTCAAAATCCTTGGGGATTTTCAGCAATAATTTATCAAAATATCCTCTGATTTTTTTTCAAAAACCACAACAATTTTCATATTTATAACTTCTAACCCCATCCACGAGACAGAGAATCTTAAACGAAAGTCATAAGAACAGGTAACACTTTTATTTATAGAAGTAATCAGCTGTTATTTGCTTCGTCTTTCCACAGGAGATGGATGAAATTTGATTGCGTCGGAACTCCCCCTTTTTGAGGCTCTCAGAGGGAAGAGATAAGTAGCCTATCTCCCTGTTAATATTGTTGTGTTCTAGAATAATTATTATAGTTTCATCGTATTGCCAAAGCGGCTGGAGCCGAAGTTAATATGTGATACAATAATTCACCTCAAATTTCTCAGCTATTTCATGAATATAATGAGTATTAAAGCCATGTCAAAATCGTTGGGGATTTTCAGCAATAATTTATCAACATATCTTCTGATTTTTTTTCAAAAACCACATCGATTTTCATATTTATAACTTCTAACCCACTCCACGAGATAGAGAATCTTAAACGAAATTAATATGTGATACAATAATTAACCTCAAATATCTTAGCTATTTCATGAACATAATGAAGTATTAAGGCCATGTCAAAATCCTTGGGGTTTTTCAGCAATAATTTATCAAAATATCCTCTGATTTTTTTCAAAAACCACATCGATTGTCATATTTATAACTTCTAACCCACTCCACGAGATAGAGAATCTTAAACGAAAGTCATAAGAACAGGTAACACTTTCATTTATAGAAGTAATCAGCTGTTCTTTGCTTCGTCTTTCCCCTGGAGATGGATGAATTTTGATTGCGTCGGAACACCCCCTTTTTGAGGCTCTCAGAGTGAAGAGATAAGTAGCCTATCTCCCTGTTAATATTGTTGTGTTCTAGAATATTTTTTATAGTTTCATCGTATTGCCAAAGCGGCTGGAGCCGAAGTTAATATGTGATACAATAATTCACCTCAAATTTCTCAGCTAATTCATGAATATAATGAGTATTAAAGCCATGTCAAAATCCTTGAGGTTTTTCAGCAATAATTTATCAAAATATTCTCTGATTTTTTTCAAAAACCACATCGATTTTCATATTTATAACTTCTAACCCAATCCACGAGATAGAGAATCTTAAACGAAAGTCATAAGAACAGGTAACACTTTCATTTATAGAAGTAATCAGCTGTTATTTGCTTCGTCTTTCCACAGGAGATGGATGAAATTTGATTGCGTCGGAACACCCCCTTTTTGAGGCTCTCAGAGGGAAGAGATAAGTAGCCTATCTCCCAGTTAATATTGTTGTGTTCTAGAATATTTATTATAGTTTCATCGTATTGACAAAGCGGCTGGAGCCGAAGTTAATATGTGATACAATAATTCACCTCAAAATTCTCAGCTAATTCATGAATATAATGAGTATTAAAGCCATGTCAAAATCCTTGAGGTTTTTCAGCAATAATTTATCAAAATATTCTCTGATTTTTTTCAAAAACCACATCGATTTTCATATTTATAACTTCTAACCCAATCCACGAGATAGAGAATCTTAAACGAAAGTCATAAGAACAGGTAACACTTTCATTTACAGAAGTAATCAGCTGTTATTTGCTTCGTCTTTCCACAGGAGATGGATGAAATTTGATTGCGTCAGAACACCCCCTTTTTGAGGCTCTCAGAGGGAAGAGATAAGTAGCCTATCTCCCTGTTAATATTTTTCTGTTGTAGAATATTTATTATAGTTTCATCGTATTGTTAATGTGGCTGGAGTTGTGACGGGATCCACGAAGGATCCCGATTTATCCGTTTGTCAATCTACGCGTCCCCGCCGTGTGTGAAAGGTAAAAGAGTTTGCATTGTTCGTCGTAACAATAGTATATGGAAGGCGGGAAACAGTGATTAAGTCCTGGTACTTCCCTAGCTAACCTAACTAACACTAAATGGCACACTGACTAAATGATACATTGGTAACTGCTATTATATTGCACGGGTTGGCCTTGTTACAGTACCTAGTCGATGCTTCCCCCTTGATTGGCTAATATCCCTGTTGGTGCCCTTTGGAGTGTTTCCCTTTACTCCTGCTATTCTCTCTCGGTCAGGGGTATGGCTCCTGACCCTTATTGTGTGTTTCTCCTTCCCACTTTGTTGGGGTGGCACGAGATTGGGTAACCAACCTCGTGGCCCCCAATATTGCTTAACGGTTTTCATTGTGGGCTGTTAGTGGAATTGAATACGCTAACACTCCCCCCATGCTATCTTCCCGGTAAGAAGATAGCATCCACCTAAAGTGCGCTACAATTCCGCTAGATCCCGATCTAATATCGGGCGTGGGGTGGTATTATTTCTTCTCGGAGCCGGCTTTCCAGGCCGCTCCCTATGGGTATGATAATGCTACCTGGCATCCCATGTCGGGCCGATCGTGCGCTCCTCTCACATGACTTTTGTTTCCCCAACACTTTCGCCACTTCAACTCCACTCTGTTCTCACCCTGACTCTCCTCTACTTCTCTTCTCTTTCACTCTAGCTCTCAGACTTCCCTGTCCCTTACTCAGCCTCTTATCTTCCCCCCCCCCCACACTTGAATTGTATCCGCACTCTCTCCGCACTCCGCACTATTACTCCGTCTTTCGATCCCCCTCTGGCTAACCTACTCATCTCTGACGAGTCTCCTGTGCCGTCGCACTCAGGAAATGTGAAGTCGTCTAGTGCCTCGTTCGTCATAGTCAGTCCTCCCCGGTCCAGTAGCTAATTGGAAAAGGTTATACGACTATAGTACTTACTTCGAATGTATATTCTCGTAGATTACTGATTACTACGTACGTACATACAAATTGCACTTATTTGATTATTTAGATTACTTGAATTTGTACTTAATAGTTCGCACGTCTCATGTGGCGCCTTCCAGGCGTACCACATCAAAGTCTCAGTTTTTCCCTCCTGGCTTTGGGAACCACCTCAAGTCTTTCCCTTTGCCGTCCTCCTCCCTGGGTTGTTTCTTGGTCACCACCGCTCCTCTGGGATCCGCTTTCTGTCTTCGGACTTTCGCCGCCACCTCCTTACTGATTCCGGTCGTTGGTTCCTTGGGCGCTGGTGTTATCAGTGCCCGATATCACTTCACGGGTGGCCCCTCCGAGTGGCCCTGTTGTCTCCCCCTGGTGGCGTCCCATAAGATCATCTTCATTGCCCGCGGCACGTGCTCTGCCAAGAAATCCCTAAACTCCCCTCGGTTCTGTGGCGTCCACCTGTCCAAATACCTTTGTGTATTTATTACCCCGGCATACGACGCCGCCGTTGCTACCTCTTGATAGGTAAACGGTAACCTCCTCTTTATGATCTCCAAGTGAGCCTCCTGATTGATTAGGAAGAAACCCCACTTAAACTCCTGGGCCTTCATGCGTTGCCGCGTCATGGCCCCGACGTCGGCCCATTCTTCGAAGATCCTGAACTTCTCCTCATCGTCCATCCAGTCGCACTGGCGTCCGTAGTGTCCCCGAAAGTTACACTTTGGACATCGGTTAGGCAACCGCGGACACGCCCCCATCCTGTGGCTCGACTCGCGGCAGTAGAGACAACTAGTCCCTTTCTGGAACCGGTACAAGCAGCTCCTTTCCTGGTGGGTCTGTCTCCCACAGTAGTCACAGCCAAGCACCAATGTCTCCCGCCCCACGTTGTCTTTCGTCCCAAGCGATCTCCGCGGTCTGTGGAGTCGCTGATAGGCGAACTTCTGGACGTTAGTGTCCCTGTCTACGTCGATCTCCTCACCCCTCCCGGGCATCGTCTCCCCGAATACTACCCGTGGCGCCGTCCCCGGTTGCTCGCCCAGCCTAATAGCGCTCCCCGCAAAATCCATCGCCGGCTCCTCGTGCACCCAGGCCCGCTTGCCGGGTTTGTCCCGAAGGCTCTCGCCCCACTGGCCGTCACCACCCTCCTGCCAACCCAGTCCGTGCCCGAGTAGCCTATCCTCCCGATGGGCGGCATCTCTCCGAACTCGTCGTTGTCTTCGTCCTCCTCTCGCAGTGGTTCCAACCCCGGTATCCTGGTGGACCCACTATGTCCCTTCCCGCCTTGGTTCATGCCCGTAGCTCTCCATTCCTCTAGCTCCCCTAGCTTCCTTTGCGGTTGATCGCCCTCGGCGCCCGCTGGTATTGGCATCGCTTGCAATCCCGACGTCGACTGTTTCGGTGATCCCACCGTCCACCCCAGTTCTTTCTCTAGAGACTCCCCCAAACTCCCTGACGAAGTCCAACGAAGTTTGTCTAAGGCCGTTTGTTCCTCAAAGCCGTAGCTCTGCGCCCTAGCTTCCTCCTCCCTCTCTTCTGCTTCTCTCCTCTCCCATCTAGCGATTTCTTCCAATCGCTTTGCTTCTCATCTGTCCGCTTCTAGCTGCTTCCACCTCTGATATGGCGTATCTACCTCCCTGTCTACCAGATGTCGGTGGTTGTAGTACACTGACTCGCCCTTCAGCCCCGGGTGGTCTACCAGACCCTCAAAAGCCGTTTTAAAGGCTCTTCTGTAGCTCAGGGTTGATCCCGATAGCAGGAATGCCGTTGGTTCCTTCCCAATGACGATAGTCATGAATAGGTTTAGTAAACCTATCATTATCCAGTCCTCCTGCAGGATATATTGCTTCTGATATACCTTTATCGCTCCTCTCCGGAATTGATACACCTCTTGTTTCCCTGGCCTTGCTCCCCACTTCAGCGAGTTTGCTAACTCTGCTCCGTACTCTTCTCTGAACTTACCCCAGTCCATCGGTTTGTGACACACGAGCCCCAATAGCTGGCCCATCGCCACCGCTCCGCACTGGCCTGTGCTCTCCACTGCTCCCAACCTGTCCGGCGCTGTCATAGCCATGAAGACCGTCTGCATGTCCAGAAGGTTGGGGGTGTCCGGACCGATGATTCTCTCCGCGTCATCGCGAATCGCCGATCCCACCTTGTTCGTCGAGTTCTCTCTTACCAGGACTTGCACCGCTTTTGGCAACCGGTTTAATTTCGGCCCGTCCTTGTTCCCATACGTTCCTAGGTCGAATAGGAAAATGTCCCCATTTGGCGCGGCCAAATGTAGGAGTATGGTCCTGGCCGACCCCGCTGATCCTCGTCTCGAACACTCCTCGTCTTCCACGGTTCCCTCGTCGTCTAGGATCATATATCCTCCCCTGCTGACGGACTCTACGAACCTCTTCCAATCTTTCTTCGGCAATTCCCTCGCGTACTTCGGAATCCCAAACTTCGCCTCGTCTCCCTTTACCACATAGTGGAAATGCTGGAAGATCGCGTTGTCCAGCGACGGCATCCCGTAGGTGCTGACCAGCCGCTGTTCGTGCACTTTCCTGAAATGTTCTTGTAGCGCTCGTGCTGCGTAACCCCTCTCCAGCCGTTAGTAGTATCCTCTCGTCTTCTCTTCCGGATGCCTCTTGGTGAAGTCCACCAGTATCTCCTTTCCTCCTTGCTCCGCCTTTCTCTTTCTGATCAGTTTTCCCGCCATTCCGAACACTCTCACTTGCTCACCTGTAAGGTGGTGCCTTACCAAGGCGCAATACAGATGAGTGATGTAGCTAAGATGGTCTGTACGGTCCGATAATGGCCTACTCCTTATCTAACTACGCCTTATAGCCTAAATTCCTACTATTTAATTTTAAAGCTATTAAATTTACCCTGATTTGCAGTTTCTGTCAGTTACTTTAATTATGTTCCAGAATAATTTCCCTACTGTTACCATAATTTGTAACTTTTAGCCCTATTCTTATTCTATTCTATTTTTTAATTTAATTTAATCCTACTACTTACTGTTGCCTATGGATTATTCTACTTTCTAATCCACATTCTGGCCTACTCTGTGGGCCTGTGCAGTACAACAGTATGCGTCGCGTGGCCACACAACTTATCCAGCTGTACTCATATGCCCCCTCTCGCTACTAATTACTGACTGATATCTATACTATATATACCCTTCTACCTCTATCTCTTACTAACTAGTACTACGTACTTTCTTACTAACTTCTAACTCTCTCTAACTAACGGTACTATGTACCCTCTAACTCTTACTCTCTCACTCTCTAACTAGCGGTACTACGTACCCTCTAACTCTTACTCTCTCTCTCTCTAACTAACTAGCGGTACTATGTACCCTCTAACTCTTACTCTCTACTCTCTCTCTCTCTAACTAACTAACGGTACTACGTACCCTCTAACTCTTCACTAACTAACGGTACTACGTACCCTCTTACTACTCCACTAACTAACGGTACTACGTACCCTCTTACTACTCCACTAACTAATGGTACTATGTACCCTCTTACTACTCCACTAACTAATGGTACTACGTACCCTCTTACTACTCTGACTCTACTAACGGTACTACGTACCCTCTTACTACTCCACTAACTAACGGTACTACGTACCCTCTTACTACTCTAACTCTACTAACCACCGGTACTACGTACCCTCTTACTACTCTGACTCTACTAACCACCGGTACTACGTACCCTCTTAACTAACTAACTAACTAACTAACTAACTCTCTCTCTTGGTACTACGTGCCTCCTAACTAACTAACTAACTAACTAACTCTCGCTCTCGGTACAACGTACCTCCTAACTAACTAACTAACTAACTAACTAACTCTCTCTCTTGGTACTACGTACCTCCTAACTAACTAACTAACTAACTCTTGCTCTCGGTACTACGTAACTCCTAACTAACTAACTAACTAACTCTCTCTCTTGGTACTACGTACCTCCTAACTAACTAACTAACTAACTCTCTCTCTCGGTACTACATACCTCCTAACTAACAAACTAACTCTTTTTATTTATTTTTATTTTTATGTGTGGGAAGGGCGTCTCGCCCTCAATCCCACCCCCCTCAGTCCAAAACTTGGACGACTAAACTTCTCTCCATCTCCAACCAAAGGTGCCCCTTCTAATAGACAGCATTTCCCTACAGTTCTCCTGTAGGTTTTTCTGTCCTTTGCACCTATCTTGCCACCTATCCGCACTTCTACCGATCGGACTCTTCCGTCCTCAAGAGTTCATTACTAGAATCCCGTCATCATTAAGTTGTGGTGACAGCGTGATCAGCTCGCTGTCCCGTCGAAGATGCTGTTGTTTACTGACGTGTTCCACCTCGTCGCCATAGTTCTTCCGGTGTTCATAGCGGATGACTGCTTTGCCCACTCCTTCAAGATCTGTGGTTGTCCTGATCTTCCTGCCTTTGCCAACTCCCGCGAGGAAATTCCCGAAGGCTCTCCAGTACGCCACTAATTTCTTGGTCTTATACCAACTAGAGCTGTAGCTGAGGAGTTTATCCGTCGGGTTATCGCACAGTTCTTCTGGTATTGGTTGCACGTCCCTTATCTCCCTCACCATCTGGGAGTATATCTCTTCTCCCTCTGAATCTCCTTCTTCTCCCTCTGATACTGCCTCTCCTGAGCCCGGGTCTACCTTTCTCATCGGCGGCCAGGCCTCCTTGTCGCTCAGAAATTGCGGCCCGTGTTGCCACAATTCTTCCTTCTTTAAGAAAGTGTGGCGTGCCACGCCCCTCGATAACAAGTCCGCAGGGTTCTCGTCCGTAGGGCAGTAGTGCCACCTTTCTAGATCTGTCGTCGCCCTTATTTCGTCCACTCTATTTGCGACGAATATAGGGTAGCGCGTTTTCTCGTTATGTAGCCAGCCAAGCACTACCATGGAATCCGTCCAGTAGTGTGTCTCCACTATGTTGGGAATAGCGTCCATTATGTAGGCTGTGGCCCTAACTCCTAGCCTTGCCGCTGTCAACTCTAGTTTGGGAACCGATGCCGAATCTGGTGGCGTTGACTTTGCCTTGCTGAAGGCAAGTCTGGGCTTATGAGGCCCCTCTCGTTGTACTAAATAGAGTGCGGCTCCGTATGCCTCTAGTGACGCATCGGAGAACATGTGCAGATCCAGGTTCGTCATGTCCCCATCCGGGAAATACACTCGCGGCATGCTGTATGTTCCCATCTTCTCCAAACCTTCTGTCCACTTACACCACTGTTTCCTGATCTCGTCTGGTACCTCTATATCCCACTCATCCTTCAGTTTGTATACTCTCTTGAGTATCTGTTTCCCCGTGACTAGTAGTGGGGATGCTAGGCCTAGGGGATCGTATATTCTTGCTATGTATGATACATAGCCTCTCTTTGTGTGGATGTCTGCGCCCTCCTGGCTCAGCTGGTACTTCAGTTCATCTGTCTCTCTGTTCCACACGATTCCCAGTGCCTTCTGTTGAGACTCTGTCCTCTTGTTCACCATGTCCTGCCCTTTGGCTGTTGTGGGATTATCCATGGTGGATTCTGGTCTCTCGTCCTCTATCGCCCTGATAAATTCCTCCGAACTGGATTGGAATTTGGTTAGGTTAAAGCCGGATCCCTTAAGGATGTCGCGAACCTCGTGCCCTGTGTCCAGTATCTCCTTAACCGTATTTCCAGACTCCATTCCGTCGTCTATGTAGAAGCCACGTCGAATCATATCGACGGCCCTAGTGCTGTATCTATCCTCCTTTCCCTTTACTGTGTCTCTTACTGCCATAGTCGTCGTAAATGAAGACGACTTGGCTCCCATGTTCTGTACTATCATCTTGTATGTCGGTATAATCGACGGTTCTTCATCGCCGTTGTACCATAAGAAGCGTTGGCTATCGCTATCTTCTTCCGTTACACGGACTTGGTTGAACATGCCTTCTATATCACAGGTGAAGGCGTGTTTCCCATTCCTGAATCTAAGTAGGACCTCGATCCCCGAGTTGTATATGTTGGGACCCTCTAGCAGATAGTCGTTTAGGCATTTTCCATTGGTCTTTGCCGACGCATCCACTACCATCCGCAGTTTACCTTTCTTTGGATCTAAAGCCACGTGGAGTGGCAGGTAATATGTCCTGTCCGTGTTTGGTTTGTCGACCGGTAGCTCCACGGCCCATCCTTTCTCGATGTACTTCCTAATCGTTCTGTGGATGTACTCATTCTTCTCGGGGCTCCGTTTTAGTGTCTGCTTCAACTTACGAAGCCTCGTGAGTACCATCCCTCTATTATCGGGTAGCGGTAGCTTCGGTAGCTTCCATACCATCCCTATGGTATACCGCCCCTCATCACACCTCATAGACTCCTCTACGCTCTGCAGAGCCTGCTTGTCTTCTACCGAGGTTCTGATCCCAGTCTCCTTTAATCCTTCAAAATCCTGTCTGAGCAGTCTCTTAAGCTGCTCCTCCGCTCTCTCATCACCCATTTCCTGCATAGTTCCCGCGAACATGCATCCTGATGTCTCCGACATCCTAAATGGTATCTTACTCTTGATTGGGCCGCTCAGTGTCCACCCGAATGGTGTTAAAATCGCCACCGGGTCACACTGCCTGTCTTCGCCGAAGACCGTTTGCATTCTCTCGTGGGCCGTCGGGCAGTCCATTCCTACTATGATGGATACTTTCCTGACGTCCACCTCTGGGATTGAGAAGTCGATATCATCCAGGAATCTATACTGTTTGACCTCGATGTTGGTTGGCTGCCTGGCATTGATATTTATTGATTCAATCACTTGGATGGGGTCGATGGTCGCGCCGTAGTCGCATCCCGGTGCCACCGCTGCAATTGCGCACCGTCCGGTTCTCATCTCCAGGATCTCATCTTTGCTAGAGATGGTTGTTACCGCCATTCTACTTGGCCTCGTTCTCAATCCTATTTCTTTGGCCACCCAATCCTCGATTAATGTGAAGGCAGCTCCACTATCAACCAGCATCAGTGGGGTTACTGATCGATTGCCTTCTCCAATCACTCGCACTGGCACTACCCCAAGTAGCACCGTCCCTCTCTTTTTCGCCCCTACTGTGCTCGTTGCCATCGTTTGGCCTTTACTTTGACCAAACTTAATCGGCGTTTCCTCGCATTGCCTAGCTCTATGTCCACTCATCACACATCGCGAGCAGATCTCATTTCTTGCCGCGTATATCTTCCCTGGGTAATGCTTGCCAGTACCTGCAGTTCATGGTCTGATGGAGCGCATTTGTATGTAGCTGGCATTTGCTCTTTGGGTCGTAGCCTATCGTATGCATTGCGTATCGTGGTTGCATTTGTACCAAAGTCCCTACTATTCTTATTGTTTGGGTTCGGCCTACTGGCAGTCCCCTGCGTCGCTGCGTATGGCAGTGATTGCCTGAGCTTTGGCAATGCGTCTGATGTGTTGTGTTCTGGTTTCGGTTTATGGTTATCTATTCTTGGTCCCTTTCCCAGGCTATCCTCGCTATAGACTGGGTCGGTTATTAATTCAGCTTCGTAATTTAAGAAGCTCGACATTTCTTCTAGACCCGGTTCCGCGCCCTTCCTATCTCGAGTGGAGAAAGCGACTTTCCTCCACTTGTTGCGCAGCCATATCGGTAGTGCCTGCGCTATCGTGGTTATGTTGTTGGACGCGTTGAGCTCGTATGGCGCGTCTAGCGTTTTCAGTACGATTAGCGCCTTTTCGACCTTGTTCGCGAATGTCTTAATGCTAACGGGATTGTCCTGTAGGCCACCTGATGTTATGCCTCTCAGGGTTTGCTGGATGATCTTGGCTGGGTGCCCGTATTCCCTGTCCAGTGCCCGCCATGCCATCGTCAAGCCGCCCTCTATGCCCTGGTATTGCCTCACGATGTCGTATGCTGGACCTCCTGTGTATACTTGCAGATACTTTAGGCACTCCGCCTGCGTCAAGTTCTTTGTTAGTATTTCGTTGCTATACATGCGCCGAAACTGTAGGTATTCTTCCGGCCTGCTCCCATCGAATTTGAATGGTTCCACGGGTGGTAGTCTATTAACGTGGCCATTCCCATCGCCTGCGCTTCCAATGGGTTTGATGGATGTTGTATAGTTTCCCCTGTTAGGTGCGGTCCGTCCGTCCTATTTCCTGCCTTCCTCTGGCTTGGGTATATCATTGGGGGTAGCGGCCCCCTCCATATTTCTGTGTCGCATGACCTATTTCCATCCAAGGGTCTCATTGTTCTTGCTCATATCGAGGTATATTTTTGATATTGTGATGGGGGAATGTCACCCTGTCCCCCCCCCCCCACCGGTATGTTTGGTACTGGGGTTGATGTTAATATATTGGGGCCCATGCACCTATCCGCAATAATTCCCCCCTCCCCTGGGTATATGTTATGTCCCTGCATGCTGTAGTCATACTGCTGTACTGGTACCGGTATAGGCCTATCAGCTTCTGGCCTACCTGCCGGTATATACTCCGCGAGTTCCAGGTTTAATCCCGTCGACCGCGCTATCCTATCGCCAACATTATTCCTGTCAGCATGGCCTATGGTATGTGCAGTAAGGCCTACAGTATGTCCTACAGTCTGCATGTGTCGCTCGGGATCTAAGTTTATTCTTCTTGAATAATCCTCCTCGCGGCTACCATATTCCAGATCGGCAGGTATATCCCGCCGGAGAGCCTCTCTTTGACCCCCTCTACTGCTCTCGTCTTTGTACCGGTACATCGTGTACCCCTCTCTCGACGCGTAATGCGCCCCCTCAGGTCGCGTTCCTCCAGGGCGACGGCAATCTCCCGAAGTTCGACCCTGCTGACTCTCCATCTCCATCTCTACTACCGATGGCACGCTATCCGTTCTCGCTCTCCTGTCGTTCGCGGCGACACTTCTTCTATTCTCTTCCCTTCTTTTCTTCGTAGTGCAGTATTCCCGCTCGTGAGATCTCTCGTCGACCTCCCGGTTAAACTCCACTGTTCTTCTTCCCTCTTCTGATCGGGCTCGACGCTTCGTCCGCCCTCTCGCGACGTCAACCTGCTTCTCTCTGCTCGATCGCACGCCGCTGGGGATACTCGCAATCCCCCTATTACTCTCCGTCGCCGGGTGTTGCGGTTTACCTATCTCGGCCCGCGCATTATCCGTTGACGCCTGTGGGGCACTCTCTGCCCCCCCCCCCCCCCCTTTTCGCCGCTAACTCGCTGTTGTGGGGCTCCTGTAGCCCCCCCCCCCCCCCCCACTTGCCACATCTAACTTTGCTATCTCTCACCTCACTGCTATATCCTTCTCTAGTCGACACAGCAACCCTACTGCGGCTGGGTCTATTCACCCCCGCCTCTCCTTCTACTACTGTGTGGCCTACCAGGCCCTCTACTTCCTGCCTACTAACTACGTGGCCTACCAGGCCCCCGCTGGGTTTACCCAACCCAGCCACTCCCTGCCTACTAACTACGTGGCCTGCCAGGCCCTCTCCGGGTTGGCTCAACCCCGCCACTTCCGGCCTACTAACTGTACGGCCTACCAGGCACTTATCTGCCGGGTTTTACACGCCCGACGTGTTCACGTTAATAGCACCCATATTAGAAACGGAATTATTTTGTTTGTTCGAAATAAAATAATTTGAATTATTTTGCGCGACTACACCATTTGAATTATTTTGTAAATTCGGGTTTGGATCATTATTTAAATTATTTGGATTATTTTGCGTAACTACGTTATTTGAATTATTTCCTACATTAATATTATAATCGTTCGGATTTAAATTTAAATTATTACCACTAGGCAAAATATTTCCTGCAATAAAGGTTTGGTTAGTATTATCCAATACGGTACTATTAATATTAACGACGTCTACTGTACCATTATTATTACCCCCACCGCCCGTACGGTCACACCAGTTTCGGGTCTGTCGTGCGGTCCCTGTAAGTGGGGTATTAATAAATGTATCCACTTGGCTCCCCGAAAACACTAGAGCCAGTCCCGCTCTCAGACGCCCCTATCCGCGCCAGTTGCAGTTCGTGCGTGCGTCTAATATTGTACTCCATAAGCTCACTTTGGCGTTTTACCAATTCTTTTTGCTCACGCTCCTCTCTTGCCATTCTCTCCCGAACCTCTCGCGCATTCTGGTCGGCCAATTCCGGCTCTCTCCTAGCTCCCTCCCTTCGCCTCGCCTCACGCTCTTCTTGTTCCTTCCTCCCTATTTCATCACACTCCCTAAGGCTTTTCGCGGCCCTTTCGGCCCTCTCTCCAGTTTCTCTAATCATTCTCATTTCCTTCTCTAATAGCATTCTCCCATCCTCTAACCGTCTCTCTACTTCTCACTGACTTTGCGCTATCAGATCGAGATGGTACGTGGCATTTATCTCTCTCACCCGTCTTCCTTTTACAGAGGATGTAGCAGACTTATCGGTTGTGACGGATTCCCTCCGCCTTCCCGATCTACTAACTTTCCCTCTCTTCCCAGAACTTCCTCCGACCGACGAGATCGAATAATCGGGGTTAACCTCGGATTCGCCCTCCTGCGGCCTTCTCCAACCCACTAATTTTATACCCCGGGCATCGACTAAGTATGGCCCTACGTACACTACGCTAGGTTGCATACCCCTACACCGCCATAATTCACACAGTTCCTCGGCAACCCCTCTCGCTCTCGCCTTGGCCAGTTCTCTCTGCCCAAAGCGCATTAAATAACTAAAATGTCTATCCGACTCACCTAGTCCTGTTGTCAACTTTACCTCATCTATCTTCGCCCCCTGCTTGGCCTCCTTAAGTAGCTTCCGGGTCGCGTTGTAGGCCCGTCGAAGTCGATCGGAAACCCCGAAGTCCTCGTCGCCGACCTCTCCTCCGTCTCTCCGGGTCCGACGTCGTACCGGCGGCCCCACCGTCGCCGTTTCGGTGGGCCATCTGTCGCCCTCGGCCTGTGGCTGGCCGGCGACATCGGTACGTTGACCAACGTGTGTCGACTCGTCTCTTTCTCCTTCCGTCTCGCTCTCTCCTTCTCTCAACTCGGCTTCCGGCTCCAGACAGCCCCCCTCATCTTGAACTGCCGGATGACCCGTTACCGATGGGTCCGGCGTTGTGGGCCTATACCGTCTGGTCACAGCCTCGCGAATCGTTAGGTCTTCGTCTGGGGTCTGTGGTGGCGTCGTCTCACCCAACCAACTCATCTTGTACTTTAGATTGGTGGCTGGTAGTCACTGTTTAGCTAACTAGGGGCGGCAGCTTGGGTTTAATCACTGTGATGGGATCCACAAAGGATCCCGATTTATCCGTTTGTCAATCTACGCGTCCCCGCCGTGTGTGAAAGGTAAAAGAGTTTGCGTTGTTCGTCGTATATAATCTCCGGGTATAATAGTATAAATAGAGTGATCGTATAATGAATAAGTGAGTAACAATAGTATATTGAAGGCGGAAAACGGTGATTAAGTCCCGGTACTTCCCTAGCTAACCTAACTGACACTAAATGGATTGGTAACTGCTATTATATTGCACTGGTTGGCCTTGTTACAGTACCTAGTCGATGCTTCCCCCTGATTGGCTAATATCCCTGTTGGCGCCCTTTGGAGTGTTTCCCTTTACTCCTGCTATTCTCTCTAGGTCAGGGGTATGGCCCCTGACCCTTATTGTGTGTTTCTCCTTCCCACTTTGTTGGGGTGGCACGAGATTGGGTAACCAACCTCGTGGCCCCCAATATTGCTTAACGGTTTACTTTGTGGGCTGTTAGCGGAATTGAATACGCTAACAGGAGTTAAAGTTATTATGTAATGCAATAATTCACCTCAAATATCTCAGTTTTTTCATGAACATAATGAAGTATTAAAGCCATGACAAAATCCTTGGGGTTTTTCAGCAATAATAATAATAATAATATCCTCAGATTTTTTACAAAAAACGACATCGATTTTCATATTTATAACTTCTAACCCACTCCACGAGATAGAGAATCTTAAATGAAAGTCATAAGAACAGGTAACACTTACATTTATAGAAGTAATGAGCTGTTATTTGCTTTGTCTTTCCCCAGGAGATGGATGAATTTTGATTGCGTCGGAACACCCCCTTTCTGAGGCTCTCAGAGTGGAGAGATAAGTAGCCTATCTCCCTGTTAATATTGTTGTGTTCTAGAATATTTATTATAGTTTCATCGTATTGCCAAAGCGGCTGGAGCCAAAGTTAATATGTAATGCAATAATTAACCTCAAATATCTCAGCTAGTTCATGAATATAATGAGTATTAAATCCTTGTCAAAATCCTTGGTGTTTTTCAGCAATAATTTATT
Organism: Nemertoderma westbladi; assembly: GCA_032718475.1. Taxonomy (NCBI): domain Eukaryota; kingdom Metazoa; phylum Xenacoelomorpha; order Nemertodermatida; family Nemertodermatidae; genus Nemertoderma; species Nemertoderma westbladi. The sequence continues at coordinate 110,280 of JAUCBJ010008230.1, forward strand.
AAAATCTCCTCTGATTTTTTACAAAAAACGACATCGATTTTCATATTCATGACTTCTAACCCACTCCAAGAGATAGACCATCTTAAATGAAAGTCAAAAGAGCAGGTAACACTTACATTTATAGAAGGTAATCAGCTATTCTTTGCTTCGTCTTTCCCCTGGAGATGGATGTTTTTTTATTGCGTCGGAACACCCCCTTTTTGAGGCTCTCAGATTGAAGAGATCAGTTAATACTGTTGTGTTCTAGAAAATTTATTATAGTTTCATCGTTTTGCAAAAGCGGCTGGAGCCGAAGATAATATGTGATACAATAATTCACCTCAAATTTCTCAGCTATTTCATGAATATAATGAGTATTAAAGCTATGTCAAAATCCTTGGAGTTTTTCAGAAATAATTTATCAAAATATCCTCTGATTTTTTTCAAAAACCACATCGATTTTCATATTTATAACTTCTAACCCACTCCACGAGATAGAGAATCTTAAACGAAAGTCATAAGAACACGTAACACTTTCATTTATAGAAGTAATCAGCTGTTCTTTGCTTCGACTTTCCCCAGGAGATGGATGAATTTTGATTGCGTCGGAACACCCCCTTTTTGAGGTTCTCAGAGTGAAGAGATAAGTAGCCTATCTCCCTGTTAATATTGTTGTGTTCTAGAATAATTATTATAGTTTCATCGTATTGCCAAAGCGGCTGGAGCCGAAGTTAATATGTAATGCAATAATTCACCTCAAATATCTCAGCTAGTTCATGAATATAATGAGTATTAAATCCTTGTCAAAATCCTTGGGGATTTTCAGCAATAATTTATCAAAATATCATCTGATTTTTTTTCAAAAACCACATCGATTTTCATATTCATGACTTCTAACCCACTCCAAGAGATAGAGAATCTTAAACGAAAGTCATAAGAACAGGTAACACTTTCATTTATAGAAGTAATCAGCAGTTATTTGCTTCGTCTTTCCACAGGAGATGGATGAAATTTGATTGCGTCTGAACACCCACTCTTTGAGGCTCTCAGAGGGAAGAGATAAGTAGCCTATCTCCCTGTTAATATTGTTGTGTTCTAGAATATTTATTATAGTTTCATCGTATTGCAAAAGCGGCTGAAGCCGAAGATAATATGTGATACAATAATTCACATCAAATTTCTCAGCTATTTCATGAATATAATGAGTATTAAAGCTATGTCAAAATCCTTGGGGTTTTTCAGAAATAATTTATCAAAATATCCTATGATTTTTTTCAAAAACCACATCGATTTTCATATTTATAACTTCTAACCCACTCCACGAGATAGAGAATCTTAAACGAAAGTCATAAAAACAGGTAACACTTTCATTTATAGAAGTAATCAGCTGTTCTTTGCTTTGTCTTTCCCCAGGATATGGATGAATTTTGATTGCGTCGGAACACCCCCTTTTTGAGGCTCTCAGAGTGGACAGATAAGTAGCCTATTTCCCTGTTAATATTTTTCTGTTGTAGAATATTTATTATAGTTTCATCGTATTGCTAATGTGGCTGGAGTTAAAGTTATTATATAATGCAATAATTCACCTCAAATATCTCAGTTTTTCATGAACATAATGAAGTATTAAAGCCATGTCAAAATCCTTGGGGATTTTCAGCAATAATTTATCAAAATATCCTATGATTTTTTTTCAAAAACCACATCGATTTTCATATTTATAACTTCTAACCCAATCCACGAGATAGAGAATCTTAAACGAAAGTCATAAGAACAGGTAACACTTTCATTTATAGAAGTAATCAGCTGTTATTTGCTTCGTCTTTCCACAGGAGATGGATGAAATTTGATTGCGTCGGAACACCCCCTTTTTGAGGCTCTCAGAGTGGACAGATAAGTAGCCTATTTCCCTGTTAATATTTTTCTGTTGTAGAATATTTATTATAGTTTCATCGTATTGCTAATGTGGCTGGAGTTAAAGTTATTATGTAATGCAATAATTCACCTCAAATATCTCAGTTTTTCATGAACATAATGAAGTATTAAAGCCATGTCAAAATCCTTGGGGTTTTTCAGCAATAATTTATCAAAATATCCTCAGATTTTTTACAAAAAACGACATCGATTTTCATATTTATAACTTCTAACCCACTCCACGAGATAGAGAATCTTAAACGAAAGTCATAAGAACAGGTAACATTTACATTTATAGAAGTAATCAGCTGTTATTTGTTTCGTCTTTCCCCAGGAGATGGATGAATTTTGATTGCGTCGGAACACCCCCTTTCTGAGGCTCTCAGAGTGGAGAGATAAGTAGCCTATCTCCCTGTTAATATTGTTGTGTTCTAGAATATTTATTATAGTTTCATCGTATTGCCAAAGCGGCTGGAGCCAAAGTTAATATGTAATGCAATAATTAACCTCAAATATCTCAGTTTTTCATGAATAATAATGAGTATTAAATCCTTGTCAAAATCCTTGGTGTTTTTCAGCAATAATTTATTAAAATCTCCTCTGATTTTTTACAAAAAACGACATCGATTTTCATATTCATGACTTCTAACCCACTCTAAGAGATAGACAATCTCAAATGAAAGTCAAAAGAGCAGGTAACACTTACATTTATAGAAGTAATCAGCTATTCTTTGCTTCGTCTTTCCCCTGGAGATGGATGTTTTTTTATTGCGTCGGAACACCCCCTTTTTGAGGCTGTCAGATTGAAGAGATAAGTTAATATTGTTGTGTTCTAGAATATTTATTATAGTTTCATCGTATTGCAAAAGCGGCTGGAGCCGAAGATAATATGTGATACAATAATTCACATCATATTTCTCAGCTATTTCATGAATATAATGAGTATTAAAGCTATGTCAAAATCCTTGGGGTTTTTCAGAAATAATTTATCAAACTATCCTATGATTTTTTTCAAAAACCACATCGATTTTCATATTTATAACTTCTAACCCACTCCACGAGATAGAGAATCTTAAACGAAAGTCATAAGAACAGGTAACACTTACATTTATAGAAGTAATGAGCTGTTATTTGCTTTGTCTTTCCCCAGGAGATGGATGAATTTTGATTGCGTCGGAACACCCCCTTTCTGAGGCTCTCAGAGTGGAGAGATAAGTAGCCTATCTCCCTGTTAATATTGTTGTGTTCTAGAATATTTATTATAGTTTCATCGTATTGCCAAAGCGGCTGGAGCCAAAGTTAATATGTAATGCAATAATTAACCTCAAATATCTCAGCTAGTTCATGAATATAATGAGTATTAAATCCTTGTCAAAATCCTTGGTGTTTTTCAGCAATAATTTATTAAAATCTCCTCTGATTTTTTACAAAAAACGACATCGATTTTCATATTCATGACTTCTAACCCACTCCACGAGATAGAGAATCTTAAACGAAAGTCATAAGAACACGTAACACTTTCATTTATAGAAGTAATCAGCTGTTCTTTGCTTCGTCTTTCCCCAGGAGATGGATGAATTTTGATTGCGTCGGAACACCCCCTTTTTGAGGTTCTCAGAGTGAAGAGATAAGTAGCCTATCTCCCTGTTAATATTGTTGTGTTCTAGAATAATTATTATAGTTTCATCGTATTGCCAAAGCGGCTGGAGCCGAAGTTAATATGTAATGCAATAATTCACCTCAAATATCTCAGCTAGTTCATGAATATAATGAGTATTAAATCCTTGTCAAAATCCTTGGTGTTTTTCAGCAATAATTTATTAAAATCTCCTCTGATTTTTTACAAAAAACGACATCGATTTTCATATTCATGACTTCTAACCCACTCCAAGAGATAGGCAATCTTAAATGAAAGTCAAAAGAGCAGGTAACCCTTACATTTATAGAAGTAATCAGCTGTTATTTGCTTCGTCTTTCCACAGGAGATGGATGAAATTTGATTGCGTCGGAACACCCACTCTTTGAGGCTCTCAGAGGGAAGAGATAAGTAGCCTATCTCCCTGTTAATATTGTTGTGTTCTAGAATAATTATTATAGTTTCATCGTATTGCCAAAGCGGCTGGAGCCGAAGTTAATATGTAATGCAATAATTCACCTCAAATATCTCAGCTAGTTCATGAATATAATGAGTATTAAAGCCATGTCAAAATCCTTGGGGATTTTCAGCAATAATTTATCAAAATATCATCTGATTTTTTTTCAAAAACCACATCGATTTTCATATTTATAACTTCTAACCCAATCCACGAGATAGAGAATCTTAAACGAAAGTCATAAGAACAGGTAACACTTTCATTTATAGAAGTAATCAGCAGTTATTTGCTTCGTCTTTCCACAGGAGATGGATGAAATTTGATTGCGTCGGAACACCCACTCTTTGAGGCTCTCAGAGGGAAGAGATAAGTAGCCTATCTCCCTGTTAATATTGTTGTGTTCTAGAATATTTATTATAGTTTCATCGTATTGCAAAAGCGGCTGAAGCCGAAGATAATATGTGATACAATAATTCACATCAAATTTCTCAGCTATTTCATGAATATAATGAGTATTAAAGCTATGTCAAAATCCTTGGGGTTTTTCAGAAATAATTTATCAAAATATCCTATGATTTTTTTCAAAAACCACATCGATTTTCATATTTATAACTTCTAACCCACTCCACGAGATAGAGAATCTTAAACGAAAGTCATAAAAACAGGTAACACTTTCATTTATAGAAGTAATCAGCTGTTCTTTGCTTTGTCTTTCCCCAGGATATGGATGAATTTTGATTGCGTCGGAACACCCCCTTTTTGAGGCTCTCAGAGTGGACAGATAAGTAGCCTATTTCCCTGTTAATATTTTTCTGTTGTAGAATATTTATTATAGTTTCATCGTATTGCTAATGTGGCTGGAGTTAAAGTTATTATGTAATGCAATAATTCACCTCAAATATCTCAGTTTCTCATGAACATAATGAAGTATTAAAGCCATGTCAAAATCCTTGGGGATTTTCAGCAATAATTTATCAAAATATCCTATGATTTTTTTTCAAAAACCACATCGATTTTCATATTTATAACTTCTAACCCAATCCACGAGATAGAGAATCTTAAACGAAAGTCATAAGAACAGGTAACACTTTCCTTTATAGAAGTAATCAGCTGTTATTTGCTTCGTCTTTCCACAGGAGATGGATGAAATTTGATTGCGTCGGAACACCCACTCTTTGAGGCTCTCAGAGGGAAGAGATAAGTAGCCTATCTCCCTGTTAATATTGTTGTGTTCTAGAATATTTATTATAGTTTCATCGTATTGCAAAAGCGGCTGAAGCCGAAGATAATATGTGATACAATAATTCACATCAAATTTCTCAGCTATTTCATGAATATAATGAGTATTAAAGCTATGTCAAAATCCTTGGGGTTTTTCAGAAATAATTTATCAAAATATCCTATGATTTTTTTCAAAAACCACATCGATTTTCATATTTATAACTTCTAACCCACTCCACGAGATAGAGAATCTTAAACGAAAGTCATAAAAACAGGTAACACTTTCATTTATAGAAGTAATCAGCTGTTCTTTGCTTTGTCTTTCCCCAGGATATGGATGAATTTTGATTGCGTCGGAACACCCCCTTTTTGAGGCTCTCAGAGTGGACAGATAAGTAGCCTATTTCCCTGTTAATATTTTTCTGTTGTAGAATATTTATTATAGTTTCATCGTATTGCTAATGTGGCTGGAGTTAAAGTTATTATGTAATGCAATAATTCACCTCAAATATCTCAGTTTTTCATGAACATAATGAAGTATTAAAGCCATGTCAAAATCCTTGGGGTTTTTCAGCAATAATTTATCAAAATATCCTCAGATTTTTTACAAAAAACGACATCGATTTTCATATTTATAACTTCTAACCCACTCCACGAGATCGAGAATCTTAAACGAAAGTCATAAGAACAGGTAACACTTACATTTATAGAAGTAATCAGCTGTTATTTGTTTCGTCTTTCCCCAGGAGATGGATGAATTTTGATTGCGTCGGAACACCCCCTTTCTGAGGCTCTCAGAGTGGAGAGATAAGTAGCCTTTCTCCCTGTTAATATTGTTGTGTTCTAGAATATTTATTATAGTTTCATCGTATTGCAAAAGCGGCTGGAGCCAAAGTTAATATGTAATGCAATAATTAACCTCAAATATCTCAGTTTTTCATGAATAATAATGAGTATTAAATCCTTGTCAAAATCCTTGGTGTTTTTCAGCAATAATTTATTAAAATCTCCTCTGATTTTTTACAAAAAACGACATCGATTTTCATATTCATGACTTCTAACCCACTCCAAGAGATAGACAATCTTAAATGAAAGTCAAAAGAGCAGGTAACACTTACATTTATAGAAGTAATCAGCTATTCTTTGCTTCGTCTTTCCCCTGGAGATGGATGTTTTTTTATTGCGTCGGAACACCCCCTTTTTGAGGCTGTCAGATTGAAGAGATAAGTTAATATTGTTGTGTTCTAGAATATTTATTATAGTTTCATCGTATTGCAAAAGCGGCTGGAGCCGAAGATAATATGTGATACAATAATTCACATCAAATTTCTCAGCTATTTCATGAATATAATGAGTATTAAAGCTATGTCAAAATCCTTGGGGTTTTTCAGAAATAATTTATCAAACTATCCTATGATTTTTTTCAAAAACCACATCGATTTTCATATTTATAACTTCTAACCCACTCCACGAGATAGAGAATCTTAAACGAAAGTCATAAGAACAGGTAACACTTTCATTTATAGAAGTAATCAGCTGTTCTTTGCTTTGTCTTTCCCCAGGATATGGATGAATTTTGATTGCGTCGGAACACCCCCTTTTTGAGGTTCTCAGAGTGAAGAGATAAGTAGCCTATCTCCCTGTTAATATTGTTGTGTTCTAGAATAATTATTATAGTTTCATCGTATTGCCAAAGCGGCTGGAACCGAAGTTAATATGTAATGCAATAATTCACCTCAAATATCTCAGCTAGTTCATGAATATAATGACTATTAAATCCTTGTCAAAATCCTTGGTGTTTTTCAGCAATAATTTATTAAAATATCCTCTGATTTTTTACAAAAAACGACATCGATTTTCATATTCATGACTTCTAACCCATTCCAAGAGATAGACAATCTTAAATGAAAGTCAAAAGAGCAGGTAACCCTTACATTTATAGAAGTAATCAGCTGTCCTTGCTTCGTCTTTCCCCTGGAGATGGATGAATTTTGATTGCGTCGGAACACCCCCTTTTTGAGGCTCTCAGAGTGAAGAGATAAGTAGCCTATCTCCCTGTTAATATTGTTGTGTTCTAGAATAATTATTATAGTTTTATCGTATTGCCAAAGCGGCTGGAGCCGAAGTTAATATGTGATAACATAATTCACCTCAAATTTCTCAGCTAATTCATGAATATAATGAGTATTAAAGCCATGTCAAAATCCTTGGTGTTTTTCAGCAATAATTTATCAAAATATCCTCTGATTTTTTTCAAAAACCACGTCGATTTTCATATTTATAACTTCTAACCCAATCCACGAGATAGAGAATCTTAAATGAAAGTCAAAAGAGCAGGTAACCCTTACATTTATAAAAGTAATCAGCTGTTCTTTGCTTCGTCTTTCCCCTGGAGATGGATGAATTTTGATTGCGTCGGAACACCCCCTTTTTGAGGCTCTCAGAGTGAAGAGATAAGTAGCCCATCTCCCTGTTAATATTGTTGTGTTCTAGAATAATTATTATAGTTTCATCGTATTGCCAAAGCGGCTGGAACCGAAGTTAATATGTAATGCAATAATTCACCTCAAATATCTCAGCTAGTTCATGAATATAATGAGTATTAAATCCTTGTCAAAATCCTTGGTGTTTTTCAGCAATAATTTATCAAAATATCCTCTGATTCTTTTCAAAAACCACGTCGATTTTCATATTTATAACTTCTATCCCACTCCACGAGATAGAGAATCTTAAATGAAAGTCAAAAGAGCAGGTAACACTTACATTTATAGAAGTAATCAGCTATTATTTGCTTCGTCTTTCCCCTGGAGATGGATGAATTTTGATTGCATCGGAACACCCCCTTTTTGAGGCTCTCAGAGTGAAGAGATAAGTAGCCTATCTCCCTGTTAATATTGTTGTGTTCTAGAATATTTATTATAGATTTATCGTATTGCCAAAGCGGCTAGAGCCGAAGTTAATATGTGATACAATAATTCACCTCAAATTTCTCAGCTAATTCGTGAATATAATGAGTATTAAAGCCATGTTAAAATCCTTGGGGTTTTTCAGCAATAATTTATCAAAATATCCTCAAATTTTTTTCAAAAACCACATCGATTTTCATATTTATAACTTCTAACCCAATCCACGAGATAGAGAATCTTAAACGAAAGTCATAAGAACAGGTAACACTTTGATTTATAGAAGTAATCAGCTGTTATTTGCTTCGTCTTTCCACAGGAGATGGATGAAATTTGATTGCGTCGGAACACCCCCTTTTTGAGGCTCTCAGAGTGAAGAGATAAGTAGCCCATCTCCCTGTTAATATTGTTGTGTTCTAGAATAATTATTATAGTTTCATCGTATTGCCAAAGCGGCTGGAGCCGAAGTTAATATGTGATACAATAATTCACCTCAAATTTCTCAGCTAATTCATGAATATAATGAGTATTAAAGCCATGTCAAAATCCTTGGAGTTTTTCAGCAATAATTTATCAAAATATCCTCTGATTTTTTTTCAAAAACCACATCGATTTTCATATTTATAACTTCTAACCCACTCCACGAGATAGAGAATCTTAAACGAAAGTCATAAGAGAAGGTAACACTTTTATTTATAGAAGTAATCAGCTGTTCTTTGCTTCGTCTTTCCCCAGGAGATGGATGAATTTTGATTGCGTCGGAACACCCCCTTTTTGAGGCTCTCAGAGTGGATAGATAAGTAGCCTATTTCCCTGTTAATATTTTTCTGTTGTAGAATATATTTATTATAGTTTCATCGTATTGCTAAAGTGGCTGGAGTTAAAGTTATTATGTAATGCAATAATTCACCTCAAATATCTCAGCTAGTTCATGAATATAATGAGTATTAAATCCTTGTCAAAATCCTTGGTGTTTTTCAGCAATAATTTATTAAAATCTCCTCTGATTTTTTACAAAAAACGACATCGATTTTCATATTCATGACTTTTAACCCACTCCAAGAGATAGACAATCTTAAATGAAAGTCAAAAGAGCAGGTAACCCTTACATTTATAGAAGTAATCAGCTGTTCTTTGCTTCGTCTTTCCCCTGGAGATAGATGAATTTTGATTGCGTCGGAACACCCCCTTTTTGAGGCTCTCAGAGTGGACAGATAATTAGCCTATTTCCCTGTTAATATTTTTCTGTTGTAGAATATATTTATTATAGTTTCATCGTATTGCTAATGTGGCTGGAGCCAAAGTTAATATGTGATACAATAATTCACCTCAAATTTCTCAGCTAATTCATGAATATAATGAGTATTAAAGCCATGCCATGTCAAAATCCTTGGGGTTTTTCAGCAATAATTTATCAAAATATCCTCTGGTTTTTTTCAAAAACCACATCGATTTTCATATTTATAACTTCTAACCCAATCCACGAGATAGAGAATCTTAAACGAAAGTCATTAGAACAGGTAACACTTTCATTTATAGAAGTAATCAGCTGTTCTTTGCTTCGTCTTTCCCCAGGAGATGGATGAATTTTGATTGCGTCGGAACACCCCCTTTTTGAGGCTCTCAGAGTGGACAGATAAGTAGCCTATTTCCCTGTTAATATTTTTCTGTTGTAGAATATTTATTATAGTTTCATCGTATTGCTAATGTGGCTGGAGTTAAAGTTATTATGTAATGCAATAATTCACCTCAAATATCTCAGCTAGTTCATGAATATAATGAGTATTAAATCCTTGTCAAAATCCTTGGTGTTTTTCAGCAATAATTTATTAAAATCTCCTCTGATTTTTTACAAAAAACGACATCGATTTTCATATTCATGACTTCTAACCCACTCCACGAGATAGAGAATCTTAAACGAAAGTCATAAGAACAGGTAACACTTACATTTATAGAAGTAATCAGCTGTTCTTTGCTTCGTCTTTCCCCTGGAGATGGATGAAATTTGATTGCGTCGGAACACCCTCTTTTTGGGGCTCTCAGAGTGAAGAGATAAGTAGCCTATCTCCCTGTTAATATTGTTGTGTTCTAGAATATTTATTATAGTTTCATCGTATTGCCAAAGCGGCTGGAGCCGAAGTTAATATGTGATACAATAATTCACCTCAAATTTCTCAGCTAATTCATGAATATAATGAGTATTAAAGCCATGTCATAATCCTTGGGGTTTTTCAGCAATAATTTATCAAAATATCCTCTGATTTTTTTTCAAAAATCACATCGATTTTCACATTTATAACTTCTAACCCACTCCACGAGATAGAGAATCTTAAACAAAAGTCATAAGAATAGGTAACACTTACATTTATAGAAGTAATCAGCTGTTCTTTGCTTCGTCTTTCCCCAGGAGATGGATGAATTTTGATTGCGTCGGAACACCCCCTTTTTGAGGCTCTCAGAGTGGACAGATAAGTAGCCTATTTCCCTGTTAATATTTTTCTGTTGTAGAATATTTATTATAGTTTCATCGTATTGCTAATGTGGCTGGAGTTAAAGTTATTATGTAATGCAATAATTCACCTCAAATATCTCTGTTTTTTCATCACCATAATGAAGTATTAAAGCCATGTCAAAATCCTTGGGGTTTTTTAGCAATAATTTATCAAAATATCCTCAGATTTTTTACAAAAAACGACATCGATTTTCATATTTATAACTTCTAACCCACTCCACGAGATAGAGAATCTTAAACGAAAGTCATAAGAACAGGTAACACTTACATTTATAGAAGTAATCAGCTGTTATTTGCTTTGTCTTTCCCCAGGAGATGGATGAATTTTGATTGCGTCGGAACACCCCCTTTCTGAGGCTCTCAGAGTGGAGAGATAAGTAGCCTATCTCCCTATTAATATTGTTGTGTTCTAGAATATTTATTATAGTTTCATCGTATTGCCAAAGCGGCTGGAGCCAAAGTTAATATGTGATACAATAATTCACCTCAAATTTCTCAGCTAATTCATGAATATAATGAGTATTAAAGCCATGTCAAAATCCTTGGGGTTTTTCAGCAATAATTTATCAAAATATCCTCTGATTTTTTTCAAAAACCACATCGATTTTCATATTTATAACTTCTAACCCAATCCACGAGATAGAGAATCTTAAACGAAAGTCATAAGAACAGGTAACACTTTCATTTATAGAAGTAATCAGCTGTTCTTTGCTTCGTCTTTCCCCAGGAGATGGATGAATTTTGATTGCGTCGGAACACCCCCTTTTTGAGGCTCTCAGAGTGGACAGATAAGTAGCCTATTTCCCTGTTAATATTTTTCTGTTGTAGAATATTTATTATAGTTTCATCGTATTGCTAATGTGGCTGGAGTTAAAGTTATTATGTAATGCAATAATTCACCTCAAATATCTCAGCTAGTTCATGAATATAATGAGTATTAAATCCTTGTCAAAATCCTTGGTGTTTTTCAGCAATAATTTATCAAAATATCCTCTGATTTTTTTCAAAAACCACATCGATTTTCATATTTATAACTTCTAACCCAATCCACGAGATAGAGAATCTTAAACGAAAGTCATAAGAACAGGTAACACTTTCATTTATAGAAGTAATCAGCTGTTCTTTGCTTCGTCTTTCCCCAGGAGATGGATGAATTTTGATTGCGTCGGAACACCCCCTTTTTGAGGCTCTCAGAGTGGACAGATAAGTAGCCTATCTCCCTGTTAATATTGTTGTGTTCTAGAATATTTCTTATAGTTTCATCGTATTGCCAAAGCGGCTGGAGCCAAAGTTAATATGTAATGCAATAATTCACCTCAAATATCTCAGCTATTTCATGAATATAATGAGTATTAAATCCTTGTCAAAATCCTTGGTGTTTTTCAGCAATAATTTATTAAAATCTCCTCCGATTTTTTACAAAAAACGACATCGATTTTTATATAATTATATCCTCATAAAAGCCGTGGATTTTCAAAATTTAATTTTGTTCGAATTAACTTGTTATAAAGATTACATTAAGTCCTCATTTGTAATTACTATAGCTATTTGTATAACATTGTTCAACTGGTTCAGTAGCTCAGTCGGTTAAGCGTTAGAAAATTGTGTAGTAGGTATTGAGTTCGAATCCTAGCAAGTGCGAATTATTTTTTGTGCTAAATTTCAACTCATTCAAATTTACCGCTACGATTTAATTGCATCTGCTTAAGGTAGATTAACCAATGAGATTGCAGTTATTTGATAGTAACCAATGTCGTGCAAGATACGTGTTTGCTGGACCAATGATTATCTTTAAAAACCCCATAGAACGCATAGAACAATCGAGATTTATCTCGATTATTGCAGCACAAAATTTGCTATGAAAGGTGCGTTTTGTTTATTAGTTATCACTTCACTTTTCTAATCTTACTTCTGATATTCACTTCTTTATTATACTTTAGTAGTTCTTTAGTGTATATTATCTTTATTAGTTATCGTTAAATTTTGTAATAAAGTTAGAAGTATTCGCTATATCTGCCCTTTTTTACTATGTTTTCACAAATTTGTATTTGATTAGCTAAGTGCTAATTTTTTTGAATAAAATATTTTGATTTGAACCGCGTGTAAAATATTTGGAATTGAATACCGGTGTTTAAAAAGGGTTTAAATAACATATTGTACCGGTACAAAATTTTCGTAAAAGTACAACCAAACTCTTTTGTTTTTCAGGATTCAGAGCTCATTTCTAGACTGTAACGGGAGCAAGACCGTGTTTCGCAAGTTTGGGAGATAGATAACTCACAATTTTGGTTGGGAAAATCGCACTTCGTCCGCAATGCTGGAAACGGAAAGGTTCATGTCCAGTTTGTATCTGGGAATCTGTTTTTCTGGAGAATTATTGGAGTGGGTAAGTTCGAAAAGTTGCATAAATCAGTTAGGCATTACCGTATTAGTTAAAATTATTGTGGGTTCCACTGTCTCAAGTATTTATGCATTCCGTACGATTTCTTTTTTATTGCTGAATTAGTCCGTATTATTTGTGTTTAATTTATATATTTGATAACGTATATCGTTATCCGATTTATTTGTTATAAAATTGGCCGTTAGGCTAATTTTATTATATACTTACCGTGACATTTATTTGCTGTGAAATTGGCCGCTAGGCTAATTTTATCCATTTGATATAAAATCGGCCGGTAGGCTAATTTTATATGACTGTAATTAGTACCGTTTAGATATAAATACGGTAAATTTGATACTTTGACACTCACATTTTACTTGACTTACAATTACCGAAATGAGTGACAAACAAGACTATACGAAGAATACACCTACCGACTATGACTCATGTGACGCGGATAAGTCAGTAGCGGAAGAACCACAGGGGAAGACTCGTGAGCCTACCGAACCTACACCGTGTGCGTCACCAGTACATCCAATGGGAGTACCGGATGCCGTAGTACGAGGCGACGGCAGGACTGAGGATTTTCTAACGGTCCCGCAACCTAGACACAGGGAAACGGACATGGTAAGTTCAGTAGGAAGCCAATAGAGCGTAGTTAGAAGCGTCGGAGAATACATGGCACATATTACCAGGAGTATTGGAGAAGGCCAACGCATATTAGACGAGTTGACCGCTCCGATGTCTCGGTTCAAGTTTTATACCCTACAGGTTAGAGTACAAAGTAAAGTACATAAGTCCGTAGATACCCTAATCAGTCTACAAGATCTAGCCAGACAAAGACAGGATGTGGACACTCAATTTAGAATCCTCGAGAAATTAATGATCGCCAGGGAGAAACTAATTCAGTTTAAGTTGACCGTTAGACAGATACAACAAGAGCAAGCGAATCAGTTGCTAGGTGAGTCAGTTTCCGACGAACTATTACAACCCAAGGAAGAACAAGAACAGTACAGACTGGATGGACAATTGAAATACCTGACGGATCACTTACGGTTGTGCGGCGAAGACGTCGGCGATTTGGAAACCGTGCCGGAAACTACGAGGGAAACTTCACCCGTACAAATCGAACTGGCACCGGGAATATTGGATCAATCACTGGTGAGTATTCGCAGCGAAATTGGCGAGGTGAGTATGGTAACGTCAGAAATTTCTCGACAGCAACAACAGTTCGACAGACAACAACGAGACATGGAGGAACAAACTCAACTGCTAATGATACAAGCAGCAGTAGAGGAAGAGAAACTACGTGTTGCGAATGTTGCAAGAATCTCTCATCTGCAAGAACAAGCTGAGTTGGAAGCAGCCGAAATGGAAAGGTTAGAGTTGGACATTGCACAACAAGCGGCAGCGGCCGAGTTAGCGCAACGAACAGCAGCGGCCGAGTTAGAGTGACAAGCGGCAGCGGCAGCAGCAGCGTCCGAGTTAGAGCGACAAAGGTTAGCTTCAGAAGCAAGAACCGAAATGAAAAAACGGCAAATAAAGGCTCAAACAGCTATACGATTAGCGGAGCTCGAGGCGCAACAACAACAGACGGAACAATGAGAGAAGGAAGCTAAACTTCATTTCGAACTCGAAAGGAAGGCGAGAGAATTAGCCAACGCCAAAGAGGATTTAGATCTCAAAGCCCGCGATCGATCAATGAGATCTCGAGACGGACACGATCTAGACTGGATAGAGGTAAGGCATCGTTAAATTCAGGAACGAATGAAGGAAGGAAGTGTAGGAGCACCTGAACGAGAATGAGAATTGGTTAAGGACTTATGTCAACGATTTCCTCAAGTAACTCCAATGTTTGCACCAATTACGACCAAAGAACCTGTTTCGATTGCGGGTAGTAGTAATATTTCTCCTATCCATGGTGCGACGGAGCACAGGTTTGTTATTCCGGACAAGTTTATACCGCCAAGAGCAACGTCATCGCCTATTCCAAAAGTCAAGGTAAGTAACCCGCCGATTACCGATTGTAGTAGTTTATTGGCAGGGACTGCATTACTGACAACTAAACAGGTGAGTCAACCTTCGACACCCCAACCTGTTACGCACAACGTAGATCCGATCGCATTTAGATCTAAGAGGACTTTGGATTCGAACGCCATTACGCGACCACAGATTCAGTTTACATCGCAATCTACAACTTTGAGGAAGACTTGCGAGCCTACCAAACAACGGAAACTAGTGGGTGATGTTTCCAAACGGAATGTTAGAATTCGGACAACACAACGGACGCGAGCACGTCGGCCACCGTATCCAGGTGATAGTAGTACTTCAAGCAAATCGGATTACCCGGAACGCGAAGTGTTTAGAACAGGAGCGGCCGATGAATGCAAATGCGAGCGTTCAGATAATTCCTTTATGAATAATCCTCCACAAAATACACCAACACAGAAAGCGTTACAACCAACGGACGCAATTAGTACGCAACAATTCGCCGACCTAATGCAACCAGTTGTCAACAAGTTGGCCCAGATTGAGGAACGCCTAGAGGAAGTTCAAACCGATAGTTAGAGAAATACCGAATTCGAACACAATAGAAACTTTGAGGAAGACTTGCGAGCCTACCAAACAACGGAAACTAGTGGGTGATGTTTCCAAACGGAATGTTAGAATTCGGACAACACAACGGACGCGAGCACGTCGGCCACCGTATCCAGGTGATAGTAGTACTTCAAGCAAATCGGATTACCCGGAACGCGAAGTGTTTAGAACAGGAGCGGCCGATGAATGCAAATGCGAGCGTTCAGATAATTCCTTTATGAATAATCCTCCACAAAATACACCAACACAGAAAGCGTTACAACCAACGGACGCAATTAGTACGCAACAATTCGCCGACCTAATGCAACCAGTTGTCAACAAGTTGGCCCAGATTGAGGAACGCCTAGAGGAAGTTCAAACCGATAGTTAGAGAAATACCGAATTCGAACACAATAGAAACCCGAAGGATCCACAAAGAGCGATACCTTCAAGAAACACCTCGTATCAAAGGAAAGCGCCAAGACGAGAGAACATCAACTCGATCGCCAACCAAGGACGCAAAACTTTAAATGTAGCCGAGGAGATAGCTAAATTCGCAGCTAGACAAGGACTACCGGTGCAACGACCACCTAAGTTTTCCGGTAACTCCAAACCTTGGCACACATTCGTAGACTACATCGAATCTCAAATTGCTGTGTGCGCTTTTACATCAAGGGAGAAGTTTAACTACCTGCTTCAAACATTGACGGGAGAACCCAAACGTCTAGCAGAGACTTTCGTTGGTGTACCAGATTCCTTCGAGTTAGCATACGATCGCTTAACTTCAATCTACGGAGGTACAGTGAGCATGGCCAAGTCAGTAATAGAGGAACTCTGTAAGGAGGGGGCTATTACTAAACCCGTCGACTTACTAAAACTAGCTGACGAAATCAAAAACGCTATCACTACATCACGTTCTATTGGACAACTCGAGTACGGCAACACCCCTACAGTCCTATTAAAAATTATAGGAAGACTACACCATCGACTTCGTCGAGAGTGGAGGAAGATTGAGTAACAGTGGGAAGAAAGGGGTGGATTCTTAAAATTAGAGGATGTATACCTATTGATATCGAGGGAAGCGGTGGTAGAAACGCATTCCAACTACACCGACCAACATATTGTAGCTGAAGGAATCACCTTACCATCCTCAAATTGACAAAAACTACCAACGACATCTACAAGGACGGCCACCTACGCAACACCAACAGAAACCCGACAATTTTCGGACGGTAGTAAAGTGTCCGCACCTATTGGGATCAGACAGACTAGGCAGCAACTGAGCGCCGACTTTAGCGGTTGCCAATACTGCAAGTGGCTCGGTAAGCGGCATACCAGTCACAAGTTGAGAGGATGTTGACTGTTTCGCGAGATAAACTCGGAAGAACGAAGACTACAGATACGGCCATTGGATTCTTGTTGGAGGTGTACGCAACATGGACATGTCCGTAAGGACTGCCCAAATACAGACACATGTCCTTCCTGTGGACGCAACCATGACGGTTTGCTCCATACGGACAGTCACACACCAACGAAACGCTTCACCAGGGAACACCCGGAAGCTGCAGCAAAATGCAACACCGCGTATAAGAATCAAGAATCAAAAACAACACCAACATTTGTGACGCATATACGGGATTGTTTCCCGGAACAATCCGGGTCTTCTGATGAAGAATCAGAAGACGACGACACATACTCAGATGGAGACAAACAACCATCGATTGCGCTTCTGACGCCTGACCAACTGAAGGGATTTAACGTGATTCCTATTAAGATTACGGGCACAAAAGGTAGCAAACGGATTTACGCTATTTTACATTCAGCCTCATCTCACAGCTATGTGGATGAGAAGGCCTACGTCGTGACGGACCTTAGACAAGGTAAGCACGTCAGATATACTGTAAGTAGTATGCATGGACAACGTGCAATACCAGTGACTAGAGTTAAGTTAAACTTAGACACTCTTCTTCCGAAATCGCAACATAGCGAAAAGGAGAGGTCTTTGTTACCCTTTAAGGATTTGACTTTTGCGGCCAGAAAGGACTTTAGTAATCTACTGGGTCCAGTGCCGGAACAATCCTTAGAGGACCGTAAGTATTTCAGACACCTTGGTGTACCTGAATGTCCTGTTAATTATCGGTCGGTAGCAATGCTGATCGGGACAGACCAATTCAACTTACATCAAGTGTGGGAAACCATACTATCGGTAGTCGTTGCGGGAAACGCTTACGCCTGACGAACTCCGATAGGTTGGTATACTCGAGTGCCTGTGCGCACACTCGATATAAGTGATGAGGAAGACGATGTGCAAAGTACATGTAGTTTATTAACCACAACTTCGACTCATTCCTTTTCACACGACAGAGACTATACTACAGTATGTTCGACAAAACACGACAACGTTACAGGTACGACGTGTGTAGCAAATACAATAGGTCATGGAAGGCAGAGGCCAATCCACAAGGTAAGTTTAGAGATTGCGAAGGAGACGAGTCAGGCAGAGGTTCCATCAACGACAGATGATAACGCCGGAAGGCTTGCGAGTCTACCTAAACCAATAACCTTAACGACGCCCGTTGATGTCGACGCATTAAGAAACTGTCAAGTGGAACAAGCTGCACTAGACAAAGAATTAACAGAGAAAACTATCAGATGGTTGGAGCAAGATACAGCCAAACCAGGGAGTTACGAACCATGTATGTCGGAACAAGAGAAACAATCTTTAAAGATCATGGAAGATACTATCCGCCAGATGGAAGACGGACATTATGAGGTGGGGATGTTATGGCGTAACCAACGTCCTAAACTTATAAATAATTACCCGCTAGCCTTAAGACGTTTAAACTCAATACGACAACGTTTATTGAAGGACGAGAAAGCCCATCTACAGTATAATACCCAGATGGAGACGTATTTGACAAAAGGGTACGCTATCAGAATGACTAACCCAGAGATTGTGACTGACCAGACATACTATTTACCACATCACTACGTGAGACACCCCGATAAACCTGACAAAGTTCGTGTAGTTAATGACTGCGCGGCTCTGTTTGAGGGAATGTCTCTCAATAGTGAGCTGATGGATGGACTAAACATGAATAATTATCTCATGGGCGTGATTATGCGCTTCCGTCAACGCCAAGTAGCATTTACTTGCGACGTCGAAGCCATGTTTCACCAAGTGCAAGCGTTAGAGCGAGACATAGACAGTTTGAGGTTCCTCTGGTACCCGGATGGAGACTTAAGTCAACCACCGGCGACTTACCAAATGCAAGTTCGCGTTTTCGGTGCCAGAGACAGCTCAAATTGTACTATGTACGCCCTGAAGCAGACCGCTAGGGACCAGAAACATAAGTATGACCCAGAGGTAATCCAGATCGTAGAACAAGATTTTTATGTGGACGATGGATTACAAAGTTGTAACACAGTAGAACGTGCTATAACAGTAGCACATCAATTACGGGACTGTTTAGCAGGCGGAGGTTTTAACCTCACCAAGTTTGCCTCAAACAGTGCCAAATTAGTAAATTCATTCGAAACGACCGAACGTGGGGGTGGTGACATTGACTTAGAGTTTGAACCACTACCAACGACCAAGGTGTTGGGGTTCTTTTGTTCACAAGAAGAGTTTTTGGGGACCCAAACACAGACAACTTTCGAGTGAAGGTAAGACTGGACGCTCAAGGGGATTCTCTGACAAAGAGGTCTTGCTTGTCAAAGCTGAGTCGACTGTTCGACCCCTTAGGTTTTATCAGCCCAATAATACTGCAAGCAAGAATATACATGCGCAGTATTTGGAAAGATGGACTTACATGGGACAAACCAATCTCATCCGAACAAGTGGACTTATGGAAAACTTGGGAGGCGCAATTGTCTTCGCTAGAAGATTATTCCATACCCTGGGTGTACTTTCCATTACAGACGACATTTCCTGACGACTTAGAATTACATTGTTTTTCCGACGCCAGTGACAACGGCTTTGGAGTGACAGCGTATTTGCGCAGACAAGTAGACTCAGACGAGTTCGAGGTTTCGCTCATTACTTCTAAGGCTAAAACCATGCCTACTAAGTACATGACGACACCACGCGCTGAGCTACAAGCAGCAACCCTGTCAACTACAATCGTAAACATTATACAGACGGAATTACAGTCAAGTTTACAGATATTTTATTGGACTGACGCAACGTTAGTTTTATTTTACATAAATAACGACACTCTTGAATTTAAGACATTTGTAGCTAACCGTCGTGCGGAAATTTTGGACCGTTCAATAAAGGAAGATTGGCGACATTGTCCCGGACCACAAAACCCAGCTGATATTGCGTCACGAGGAATGATGCCTGAGGAGTTCTATAAACTGGAGAACAAGGAATTTTGGCAACACGGACCACAATTCTTGCAAAGAACATCACAAAATTGGCCGCCACTATACGACAACAAGTCTAACACTATCCCTAAAGACGCAGAAATTACTTACGTCAACCGCATTGTAAACCTGACAGATTCTTGGACAAACGCGTACCTAAAGAGGTTGAGGTCTCTATAGGGGTGCGCGTAACAGGCGGTGGCAGACTCGTGAGGGTCTGGGGGCACGTTAAATCTTGTCCTAAGTGCAAGGGAGATACTTAAGGCCCTCGTGTCTAACAAACCATGAATTGCCATGGTGCCGTGGTACCGTCTAGTCAGCCTGTTGCCGTACTGCCAGTCCTGTACACAGTAGGGGTGGTGGCATGACGTGATTTGTGGCTCATGTGGCGTGAACTATGATTTGTATGTGGGCGATCAGTGGCAGTTTGCTTGGAGCTTGGATGGGTTCCTTTGGCCATCAGTTGTTCCGTTTTTTTGATACTATATGTTATTGTCTCCATGTCAGCTGATTGGTCTTTGGGATTTGTTTGGGTCTTTGAGCTTTCTGTTGCTGTGGGTACATGAGTACACGTGATTGTATGTGTGGCCACTGCGAGTGAGTATGGGAACCCTTGCCAGTTGGTCCAGACGCCGCTGGTATTAGTAGGACCATATTTTACTGCGCCCCAGCATACTTTGGGCACACAAAGTTATTTTACCCTGTCGGTAAAATAAGGTACTCTCGATTTGTGGTTGGTCGATACAATTTTGTCCCCTCCGATTTTGTCTTTCCCGATTTTGACCCCGATTTTGTCTTACCCGATTATGTCATCTGTGTGTGCATGGTATGTGTTCGATTTTGTGCTTACCATTTGTGTACTTGATTTCGTGAACATCTGTTGAGTACACGTGTACAGTGACTGGTAAGTGGTTACTTGTTCCTAGCTTTCGAGCTAGTCAATATTGTTTGTGGAACTTACTTCCCCTCAATATTGCCGGTGAGGCAGGTGAAAACGAGTCAAAATTCCATGTTGGGTAGCGCAAGCCCACGTGGGACAAGACCGTCGGTGAGGCCCAAGGGCGACCTTGGTGCTCGATCGCTATCGACTGGTCCACCTGCCGGTTGACTCTTTGTTATACTTTGAGTTGGCTCAATGTACAGTCAGGCCACAGTAAGTTGACAGTAGCCGCCCATCTGGCTACACGTTCGACAAGCTGTGCCGGTGTGATCGGGGGACCGAAAACAGAACCCGGGAAGCATCGGGCCACCCTCCGGCCCGGTCTGATAATAACATCAGTCAGACTGGCCCCAGGGGTGGTGGAAACACGTCCGCCTTGTGGGTGCGCCTCTGGGAGGAGCCCAAAAGGACGAAAGCGGCCGAAAATTAGCGTGGATTGTACGTTTTGTACAATACGTTAAAGGCAAACACGACTTTACACGTCGACTTACATTGACTGAGATTGACAGATGTGAAATTAAATTAATTCGCCATTACCAACTGCGATATTTCACGCGCAAATTCACATCTATAAGTCAAGGTCATCCAATCAAGTCGTCACCAATATTGAGTTGGAGTCCGATAATTTATAATGGCTTAATTTGTCATAAATCTCGGCTTCAAAACATTGACTTTAACAATAACTTTAGGTACCCAATAATAATACCGCAACATCACGAATTACAACGTGCAATGATACTGGACACACATTTACATCTGAAACACGCTGGAAGACACCACTGTCTTTCCTATTTATGTACAAGATTTGTATTAATTAGACCCAGTAAAGCGTTAAGTTCAGTGAAACATACGTGTATTATTTGTAAAAAGGTACATTCTAGAATAGGTACCCAAGAAATGAGCGAACTTCCACAAGCACAACTACAAGCATTCACACCACCTTTCACAGAGACTGGAATTGACTGCTTTGGTCCCATACATACGAAACGTGGACGTATACTAGTAAAACGCTGGGGACTGCTTTTCACATGTATGTCCAGTAGGGCTGTTCACATTGAACTGGATCTTTCCACCAACGCCTTTATACTTGCATTACGGCAATTTATCGCTAGATGCGGACTAGTAAAATGCTTGTACTCAGACCAAGGTACAAACTTTGTTGGTGCTCGAAATGAAATTGCTAGAGCCTTTAAGAAATTAGATCATGATCAAATCTCAAACAAACTACGTCCTTACAAAATTGTTTGGAAGTTTAATCCTCCAGATAGTCCATGGAGAGGCGGAGTCTGGGAGAGACTGATAAGATCTATTAAAACAGCCATGGCAAAGGTCATTCCAGTACACCACATCTTGACAGACGACCAACTGACCACATTGTTTGTTGAAATCGAGGCAATACTAAATACTAGACCAATAGTATTAGTACCCGATGACAAACAATCCCAATTTGCTTTAACACCGGCACACCTGCTGATGCAGGCACCGACAACATTGACGCCTATTTCTATTCCAATAGAAAGCGATAGCTATGGTAGAAAAGCGTGGAAAATCACGCAACTACTGGCTAACAAATTCTGGGAAATATGGCAAAACCATTATTTGCCCTCTATTTCTGCCAGAACAAACTGGTACAATAATACCCGCGCATTAAAGCCGGGAGATCATGTGCTGTTAGCAGAAGTGAATCTAAAAAGACGCTTCTGGATAACAACAGGTGTAATTTTAGCCACATATCCATCTATGGATGGAGTGACAAGAACTGTGACGGTACGGACAATTGACGGTCGTACAGTAGATAGAGCGACTCAACGTCTCGTACTTCTAGAAGAGACTCGGAACGAGTCTGGAGACTAGAAATCTCCATCTAATGTTAGTAAATAATAAGGAGTTTAGAAATAGATTTCCATGTACCTGTACACTGTAGTAAAGACAGCGGTAGAATTCCATTGTCTTTATATGTGAACATTGAGGGTAGTACCCTTATGTGTCACATAGGAGCGGGATTTGCAGGTATAAGAAATGGAATTCTACATGGAACTCACAATATTGAAACATTTTCGAAATTTAAATAATCCATTTTGGATTTGAAAATGTTAAAATTTTCTCCAGTGAATAGATTTCAGGGTACAGTCGGGCGGAACTTAAAATTAGAGAAACAAGAGAACGGAAGACTTGCAAGCCTTTCTTAAATTTAATTAAATTTTACACGGTCTTGTTTCAATAAGTTACGTCAAATAATAGACTTCCCTATATTTATTACTAATCTTGATTGCTTATTTTCTGATAATAGTTTGGGACCAAAAGGTGAGTATTTTAGACTCACAGCCAGTTTAGCCCAAAAAAAAATCGTTTTTATTTCGGCAAAAAATTTAGATAAGAAACAGTGTGTTATTAAAGAAACCCTAGATCTTAGGCTATGGGTAGGAATTTAGAGCATTGTCAAAGCACAAAGGGCAGACGAAAACCCTCACATCTCCTCACAACTAACAATAAACTCTGTTGTATTCCCTCTAGTAGCAATGATTATGGCGAAAGGGATTCATGGAGAGCCGAGATGGGGATATGATATCCAAGAGGAAGCAGCAGCGCCATTCGAACGATTTGGAGCTAAGGACTACACCATATTTGGAATAAAGGATTTATCAGAAAGTACAGCGAAACTCGCAAAGACTAAATATGACTCGAACATATTAAAGAGGAGGCAAAACGCGCTAAACGAAATAATCGAAAGTTTGCGTAAAACCTTCAATGAACTTTACCCGTATGATGCTTTATGTGATACGGGAGATATTAGTGAAGATTAGCGAAATTAGCGATATTAGCGAAATTAGTCGTTTGTATCACACTATGCAATACCTGAAAGCAGATGAACCTATGCCTGCGGTACGCGATGAATTCGATTGAATGCATCTTTACAGACGAACTCAAGGAGACGATAGAGAAACGAAGGAAGCCTTTTCAGTTTACAAACTTTATTATAAATGTGGTGCTTGTATGCGCGAACAACAAAAGGCGATTCCGATGCGTTTGAATAAGGAAAATCCCGAACCGATTGGCAAGGTGTTCAAACCATCAACAACTACGCTACCAGGAAGGAGGGTATCCTTTATCGAATCCGTATCATTCATTTGCTATGACTGGTCCAAAGGCGGGAGAAATTGTCGTTTACCCACCTAAGATTGTTGAACCCGATGTATTCGAACTTACGCTGGATGAGGAGACTCAGTCAACCCGCGAAAAGAAAGAAGCTCTTAGCCTATACAGAGCCTACAAGGCTTTCAAGGAAGGTGAGATGGAAGAATGGGGCGGAAGACTTGCAAGCCTACCTTACCATTGGACGTCACACGATCAAACTTCAGCTAAGGAGATGACACCGGAAGTATTCGAAAGTATAAACTTTGCTCAAAAACGTTATTCAGAGACTACAGATTGCATCTCCGGAAAGGACAAGAGAAATGCAATCGCGTAGTACTTCGACCACGAAACCATTGAGTATGACACTCAATTACCCTATTAGTATACCAGTCCGAGAGGATACGATGTATGAAATACCTATCGTGGATCATCCGGAAATCATTTCAAACTTGGAGTTTCTTCCTGCAGTTGTTCTAAGCGATATGGTTAAGATATATGATTTATGTAGACATATTACGCAGAAGGTCGTGCATAATGTTCCGCCTCATATTCAAGACTTTAGGGAATTGGATAGAGCTGGTGCCGATATAGCTCCGAGTAACCTGAAAGGATATTTAACCAGAACGATTCGTTTATGGATTGGAACCGGAACCTTCGAGTCGGATACAGACATCGCCACGAACTGGCAAGGTAAAGTCATTCATTTCGAGGACGAGAGGGATATAGAGAAGATTTGGCAACCTTGGAAGAATTGATGGATGAATGGAACAGAACGTTCAGATCATTTCAAGAGAATGGCTACATGTTTTGCGGCAGCCATCAACAAAGTCTGACTTCCAAGACTATACAAATTAGAGCGGCAGGCGGAGTCTTGCACGTTTTCAGTAGACAAAGAAGCGACAAACGAATGCCGATACCTCCAGCAAATACAAAGCGACACCATCTCATCACTAACATAGTAAAGAAGATGGACCAAGCTTGCAATATCGATGCTAGAATGCTACCAAAGATGGTAAGAAATATGATTTTAGATAAAACGACCGATTACCGACACCTTACGTCAACACTCGACCTCTTATCCTGTGGTCTATAGAACAAGGATTTTTCCATGAGTATGATACTCAGAAAACCGGAACTGGATACATCTCCTACCTAATGTTTAATTGGGATTATAAGGAAAGTAAAAGAACCAAGTATATTGAAACGTATGGAGAAGGTGATACTCCGGATATAAACGAGTTTGAATCACAGCTCAAATGGAGAGGATGCGTGTATTGGGCTATTACGTCACCTCCAAGAGCGGTCCTACAATATTATTTAGCGATAGAGTCATCAGTGAATGTTTGCCTAGTCGCCAACATTGTGTCTCGGACTCTTAAAAGACATCAACTTTGTCTCGGAGAAGATCATACGTTCTACGCGGAAGGGAGAATTCATACCGAAGTGTTTAGACGATTTCTCGAACCCTTCTACAATTCCGACGCTTAGTGCAATGCCTTTACTCGAACAGGATTTAGTATATTTCGAGACGTGTATCTTCGCTGTGCGGGATCTCTTATCGAGAGACCATCTATGTTTACATTGTTACCCTATGAAGGAGAACGTATCGTGGAGATTACCGACGAATCACGGCAGACGAGCGCACCTATCGGTCACTTAGGTGATGATTTCGACGTAATGACAACCGTTGATGATCCTCTAGAGGAACTTCTTGAGATTGAAAGGAACCTCCCGAAGAAATCTCAGACGGAGATTCGACAACTTGAAGCAACAGATGCTGTAGTTTGTATACAACCTTCTGAAACATACCAACATGTAGATCCAGACGACTACGACTATAGTGTGGGAGGAAGCGCTCGACCAATTGGAAATCTTATATATGAGCGAGTGTGGTACCCTGCTAACACTATGTGTGGTAAATGTGGCGTCACTGGACATCATTCGACAAAGTGCAGTGAAAAGCACATTACTTCAACTCAACTGATTTGTGGATGGTGTGGAGATCGAGGGTCCCATACATTTTATACTTGCTGGAGATTTATGGCTCAATGCACATACTGCAATATAAAGGGACATCGAGCATCTGAATGCCAATTACGAGACATACCATACGAACACGAATCTGTAAAACTTGTGAGAAAACTATTTGACGAATGGGAAGATTTAGCTGACAAACATGTATCGGCGCAAGAAAGACGATTCCCAATGAGAGCACATCTTGGATTTTGGGCGGTAAACCCTCAAACTAGGATGTCAGAAGGATATATCTCCGCTATGCCCCAATATGATAAACTTATCGAGGTAGTCGATATTTTGCCTCACGATAGTGGATTTCGAGTTGTGCGCAAATGTTTGTTGCAGATTCACCCCGACAATAAGAATACATGGCACTTCCAGAAAGTCGTTAATCGTATCACATATGGTGAATTCGATTGTTTCCGATCGGAAAAGCGAAACAAAGGAGCTTGGTTAACCGTCGCATGGGCGTACCGAGCCGCCTTCTACCATAAACGTATACGAGCGAGCGTATTCGAGGAAGAGGAGATCCTAGAGGCGACCAACATACCAGCCACTCCAGTTGCGCCGTCTGCACGTCACCCTCGGGAGGACTGGCAGAATAGGATCATCAGGGTTCAGAAAGTGAGCCAACACTTAACCCTATTAGTACCGGGCTATAAAATGTTGTACAAATACCGGGAGGGGGTCATATTGACCCCCCCCCCCCTCTAAAATCTACAAATATTTACGAAAACGTCTGATTTTTTGTTTGTACGTAGGTATCACTTGTCTGGATCCGACCGAAAAAAAAATTTCGAAAAAATGTACTGGGGTGGTTATATTGCAGCACCAAAATTACAAGTAGTGCACAATTTTCACCAAATTTGAAAGTTACATTTTCGGCTAATTATTTTTCAATACAGGTTTTCTGGGGTGTAAAATACTTTGGAAAATATTAAAAAATGATATGATTACTATAAATGGCTGTTTAGTCCTCTCTGCGTAGGAAAAAAATGAAAAAAACAAGTAACCAGCACTTTTCAGATAGAACTCAAAATTTTTAATTCACTTATACGATGCTATAAATTCACATTTTCAGGTTTTCGAGGGCGCTGATTCTAATGGAATACATTTCTAATATGCTAGATCATTGCTACTTGTATTTTTCGGCGTAATTTGGGAAATTTTGGTGCTAGCACCAAATTTCGTACCCATCACCAAAAAGTACAAGTTTGCGATGTCCAGTGCAGTTTTTATTGATTCCATCGGATTCAGGACCCTCGTAAACCCGTATAACGCAAGAAACAAGGTGATACTATCTACTTATCAATTTGCATATTTTCCAAAATTTGGTGCAATTTTCAACAATTTTCAACAATTTTCACCCACCGGCGAAAAATACAAGTTTGACAACTCTTATGAAATTTTTACTGATTCTATTGAATTCAGAACCATCACAAACCCGTATAACGCAAGAAACAAGGTGACACAATCATTTGATATATTTGATGGTTTTCAAAATTTGGTGCTAGCACCACATTTTGCACCCACATCCGAAAAACACAAGTTTGAGATGTCTAGTTCGATAATTATATTTTCCATTGAATTCAGAACAGCCATAAACCTCTAAAACGCAAGAAATAAATTCTCACAAGCAATTTTATCTATTGAATGGATTTTCAAAATTTCGTGCTAGCACCAAAATTTGCACACAGCACCGAAAAATACAAGTTTGATACGCTTGGTGCAACTCGTATATATTTCTTCGAATCCAGAAACCCAAAAAACCCCAAGTCCCAACTCCAAAAACAAGTTTCAAACGATCAATTTACAAAATTGACTTATTTCAAAATTTGGTGCTGGCACCAAAATTTGGCACCCACCGAAAAAAACAAGTTTAAAATTTCTAAATCAATTTATATGAATTCCATCAAATTTCTAACACCAAAAAAACCGTGTAAATAAAAAATAGAGATGTTACAATTCATATTTAATGAAATGTAATTTTCAAAAAACGTCTCAAAAAAAGGCCAAAAGTAGGGTTAAAATATGGCGCTATAACTCGAAAAGTACCCAATATTTTTGAAAACGGTTTTCACTACTAGGAAGACAATAGATTTTTAGGAAAAGTCATAAAATTTCAGATTCCCAACTGCGTTTGTTTCAGAATTATAATAAAAAAACCACGGGAAGGGTCATATTGACCCCCCCCCCCCCCGGGTTTAATAGGGTTAAAGAAAACTATCAACATTGAAGAACGCAAGGGAAATGAACCGACTATTCGAGTTACTCGGGATACGGTGTCACTTCCCAGAGAACCGCAAGGAGGATCGGGACATATACCAGCTGATTAAAGGGGGGCGCAAGTTTCTCTTGGGTCTGCGTCGTCCGCTCCTCCCGCGCGTTCCCAGACGTTTTACCAACAGTAGACACAACCGGTCGATCACGAGGAGTCGGTCGAGGCTTTGGGATGCCTGAGGATATGGGCCTTGGGGATTTTGAGGAAATGGTTGCACCATCTCCCAACGTCCAAGCGATACTAGTGACTCGCCCCACAAGTCCCATATCGCGAGCAAAGTCACCTGTATGCAGTTTTCGAGGACGCGGCAGGGCTCGATCCACCAAGCGGTAAAAGGGAGGGCAAGGGTGGACGGAAGACTCGTGAGCCTTTCTTGTGAATTTTGTGATTTATTTGAATTATATGTTTTATATTTAGTAAGTTTTGTATTCGGAAGGAATTTATATTTAGTAAGAATTTATATTTAGAAGGAATTTGTATTTTGCAAGATTTATATTTTATATTTGTGATTATTCCGTTTTTATGCAATTTTTACTGTTTCGAATATTATGCAATTTATATCTTATAAGCAGTATTTTGTATTTGCAGTGAAATAGAAGGCAAGAGTGGACGGAAGACTCGTGAGCGTTTCTTAGGATTTCATTTGTAAATCGTTATATTTGTAATTATAAATTTTATATTTAGAAAGTTTGTACTTAGAGAGACTCATATTTGAAATTATTCCGAACTTATGCAATTTATATTTAGGCACGAAAGTATTTGTATTTGTAATTATTTGAATTTATGCAATATCTGAGATGCAATAGATTTATATTGGTGAATTTAATTTAGATTTATATTGTACTTACTTAATAAAGTCTTAAATACGTAAAGTTTGAATTTGTAATTATTTTGTATCTAATCATTATGTAAAGGTATTATTGTTTGAGATTTAATTTGTAAATTTATGTAGGTACGCCCCAACTATTTCATAATTTGATTTGATTGGTGAAAACCGTATATTTTATGCACGATAATATCCTGTTTTCATGGAGCGGTATAGAATTATATCCTCATAAAAGCCGTGGATTTTCAAAATTTTATTTTGTTCAAATTAACTTGTTATAAAGATTACATTAAGTCCTCATTTGTATTTACTATAGCTATTTGTATAACATTGTTCAAGTGGTTTATTAGCTCAGTCGGTTAAGCGTTAGAAAATCGTGTAGTAGTTATTGAGTTCGAATCCTAGCAAGTGCGAATTATTTTTTGTGCTAAATTTCAACTCATTCAAATTTACCGCTACGATTTAATTGCATCTGCTTAAGGTAGATTAACCAATGTGATTGCAGTTATTTGATAGTAACCAATGTCGTGCAAGATACGTGTTTGCTGGACCAATGATTATCTTTAAAAACCCCATAGAACGCATAGAACAATCGAGATTTATCTCGATTGATTGCAGCACAAAATTTGCTATAAAAGGTGCGGTTTTGTTCATTAGTTATCACTTCATTTTTCTAATCTTACTTCTGATATTCACTTCTTTATTATACTTTAGTAGTTCTTTAGTGTATATTATCTTTATTAGTTATCATTAAATTTTGTAATAAAGTTAGAAGTATTTGCTATATCTGCCCTTTTTTACTATGTTTTCACCACGGTGAACACAACTGAGGAGCAGGATGGCAGGCTAGACATCGGGCCGCGGCAATAGACAGGAACATCAGAGGAATGTAGGAAGAGACAACCCGCAATATCATCCGTAGTTATTCGCCCATCGCCTGAAAGGTTAGACAGCGTTCGATGCCTTGGTACCTAAGTGTAAGACCTAAGATTGAAGGTAGAGGTATTGACACGCTGTGCGCCAAAAAATTACATTTAGGGACTGTACTTTCTTAACTCAGAGAAAACCCGCAGTAAGCCTTCATATTCCTACGGGGGAGGAGAGAGAGAGTAGAGCAGGTAGAGATACTAGTACTCAGATAGGACGCAGGCACACTAGTACAAGGCATACACATTGGTTGGGTGCAGCAAGCTGTACGCCTAACTCTTGCTAGGTACAGGTGCGTCGGTGACCGTTTGTAGTACACGGTATCTACTATTTGTGTTGGAACTTGTAGGCCAGGAGGTTACTGTGTTTTTACCTGAATTGGGATTGTACCATTCAGGCGGTAGGGCAGTTTATTGCTAGGCGCAAATAAATTAAGGCTATTAGGGATACTAACATCTACCGTGTCCCCGCCGACTTTCTGATAAGGAGTTGCCGTGCCCACCTAGGCAACCAAAATTCTAGATAGGAAGCCAGGCCAGCTATTTGTAACTGTACGCCTACTGTAGTAAACTAACACATTTCTTCTTAGTATTAGGGACATGGTAATTAAAACTGCCGAATTCTGGGTGTAGTATTAACCTTATGCCTGAATTTGAGTCCTGGAAGTACACAAAAGGGGAAGGAGCCTCATTATTTGTGAGTATTGGACCTACAAGCCGTAAATTGGGGTATTTATAAAATACACCAGACCCAGTAATTATATATATGAAGGATTAAAACTGATTTTGACTGTGGGAATTAACACACGCGCGCGTTAGAAATTATTTACACCTCAAAATATATAAAACAATTTTTGTCCTTACTGCACTTTGGCCGCTAGTTAGACATTTAGCTAGCAACCCTCACCCAACCCTTATAAATCACACCGCGGCAAAGTATACAAGCGTCTTTAGTCCATCAGTGAGTCAGTCCGATTTTAGGATTCGCTGCGCGGGATTTTGTTTTATCGAAGTTTGTCCGTTCGTAGACTGTCTTCTGCCTCACCGGTTATAAGAGACTAATACTGCAATAGGTTCGCATACTTGGAGTTTACTGTTTTGGTGAGAAGGTCGACTTTATACTTTGATTCACAGACTTTACAGTAGGATATTGCAGGTATTAGGTACGTCTCTTCGCTATAATTTTCATATTCATGACTTCTAACCCACTCCAAGAGATAGACAATCTTAAATGAAAGTCAAAAGAGCAGGTAACACTTACATTTATAGAAGTAATCAGCTGTTCTTTACTTCGTCTTTCCCCTGGAGATGGTTGAATTTTGATTACGTCGGAACACCCCCTTTTTGAGGCTCTCAGAGTGAAGAGATAAGTAGCCTATCTCCCTGTTAATATTGTTGATTTCTAGAATATTTATTATAGTTTCATCGTATTGCCAAAGCGGCTGGAGCCGAAGATAATATGTGATACAATAATTCACCTCAAATTTCTCAGCTATTCCATGAATATAATGAGTATTAAAGCTATGTCAAAATCCTTGGGGTTTTTCAGAAATAATTTATCAAAATATCCTCTGATTTTTTTCAAAAACCACATCGATTTTCATATTCATAACTTCTAACCCACTCCAAGAGATAGACAATCTTAAATGAAAGTCAAAAGAGCAGGTAACACTTACATTTATAGAAGTAATCAGCTGTTCTTTGCTTCGTCTTTCCCCTGGAGATGGATGAATTTTGATTGCGTCGGAACACCCCCTTTTTGAGGCTCTAAGAGTGAAGAGATAAGTAGCCTATTTCCCTGTTAATATGTTGTGTTCTAGAATATTTATTATAGTTTCATCGTATTGCTAATGTGGCTGGAGTTAAAGTTATTATGTAATGCAATAATTCACATCAAATATCTCAGTTTTTTCATGAACATAATGAAGTATTAAAGCCATGTCAAAATCCTTGGGGTTTTTCAGCAATAATTCATCAAAATATCCTCAGATTTTTTACAAAAAACGACATCGATTTTCATATTTATAACTTCTAACCCTGATGGATTATTTCACTATAAGATAGCATTTGTAGTTTAATGTAAAAACTTTCGAAAATCCGACGCATTTTGATTAAGTTACAGTAATGTAATATGCCTATTCATATTAGTACACAGAAAACACGTAGTTAATCTCGTGGCGTAGTGGTCAGATGGTTAAGGCGTTGGTTGCATTACAGATAGGTTACGAGTTCGAATCCCAGTCGGGAAATTTTCAATTTGGGGCAATTTATTTTCATTTGGTACAATTTGATAAACCAATGAGGTGCGTACAACACATGGAACGATGAGTTGGGCCAATCATAGGGCATAGAACAACTTATTGCTCCAATGTGAGGCCATGGAATACTCTGGAAGGTTCTAGCGGATTCTATGTCCCAGATTTAGTATATAAAGGGCTGGTTTGCCTTCGGTTATCACTCTTCACTATTAGTATCTATTTGACTTTAGTTGTCATTCTTTGTTTCTTTGGAACTTGTTAGTAAATCTGTTTGATAAATCTTTGCTAAACTGTAAATACACTGTAAACTCATGAACATGTTGTTCTTTGTTTGTCCAACTTTGGGACAGCCAAGCATCAGGAAGATGGCCGCCTAGACCGTTAGGCCATCTGCAATGCAGGGAAATGATGTCCACAACACGCTAGCGCCCACATTAGATTAGACCGCGCACCCCCTTTGCCCTTAGAAATACTCCACATTGCCATGCAGCGCCCACTTTACGAGGAAGGTAAGACTTTGTTTGACGCCCTTGCCCGACGTAAGACCTATAGATCAGGGTAAGCGTGACGCCGTCCTGGGACGCCGCAAATTTAGGATCAAATAATTATATTCAGACAAACCCCCCCCCCCCCCCCCCCTCAGTATTACAAATCCCTGGGTTAACCTGTATTTCTCACAGGTGCGAACTATTGCCGTTCGTCAGTACACGAGTACATATTAGGTACGGACAGCATATGTTCCATAATTTAGTGATTTGTAATACTGACCATTTGGTACCGGTTCGCTTTGTAGAACATACATTAGTACCCCCCCCCCCCCCCCCCCCCTGCCTGAAGTTAGTTATTTGATCAGGCAAGGAGTATTTCTGCTACCGGCACACCGCTTGGCGTAGGGAGGTTTATTAATATCCTACCGCGCCTTGCCACGTACTGATAGTTATTTGCTGCTAACTACCGCAGCAACAAAGTTCTAGAATCAAAGTTGTATACCAGATCAGCTAACATACGGTAGCGATTAACCCATATTTCTTATCTTACAACCAGAATCTGGTATTTGATGCCGATCACGGGTGTAGTTACTAACACCGTGGTTGCCCAGTTGAGATGTGGATAGGAAGGAGAGAGCTTTGACGCCATTTTGTAAGTATAAAGTTCTACAAACGTGACTAGCTTATTTTTGTAGCTAGTGCACGGTATTGTTTTGGTCAGAGAATTACTAAAACCTAGTAAATGATATACACCAAATTGTTTTATTGTAACACACCCACACACACGCCCTAAAACATATTTACCCTTAGAGTTCTACTAGATAGCGCACTTTAGATTACCTTTAGGCAGAATTTATCTGTAATTTACTATTCGTATTTGTAAGTTTAGGATCTGATATTTAGTTACGGCAAAAGGGATTATTTATTTCGTTATTAAACTGTTGTTTGTCTGAGCAACGGTATCGTTACATTAGGCACGACCCTCTTTAGACTGATTTCGTACAGGGGGATCAGTATTGTTACGCTAGGTCTGTTAACCCACTAGTTTATAGTATATAAACCATATAAATCACACCGCGGCAAGTTACGGTATTTAGGACTGTCAGCGATAGTTAGGATTCGCTGCGCGGGGATTGTTTTCCCGTGAGTTTGGTCTGTTACTGTAACTGTACATCTGCCATACCGGTTAGAGGACAGGTTTCCTTTTGTTTAGTTTGTAGGCATTAGACCCGCTCATGTACATAGAATAGACACTAGGCTCTGCTCCTCGTCATTAGTCGTTTGTGTATTGTATCTGTTTGTTTAGATACCCAGGACTGGGATTTGTTGTCAGATACTATACGAGCCCGCATACATTACTAGATCTTACGGTAAGCTACATCGTTACTAGGATCCGGTAAGCGGTATACTACTGGACTTTTTATTGAGAAATACTATATAAATTAGTGTATATTCGTCACTTTTCAGTGTGAAATTAGTGTATATTTGTCACTTTTTAGTGAGAAATACTATATAAATGAGTGTATATTCGTCACTTTTCAGTGAGAAATACTATATAAATTAGTGTATACATTCTCACTTTACAGTGATAAATATTATATAAATTAGTGTATAGTATTTGTCTGTCTGTCTCACTTTTCAGTGAGAAATATTATATAAATTAGTGTATAATATTGTTTAGATCTGTACGCTCTGTAAAGTGCGTGCACACTTTACAGTGAGATATATATATAAATAAATATATTGTTAGCTATTGTAAAGTAGGAGATATTATTACAATTTAAAATTAGTAAAATTAGTAATTTGTAAAACGTCCCCTGCTTCAGTAGGCTTTTAGGATAGCTAGTAGTTTCGCATTTATTATTTGACTAGCTAATAGTTAGTTTGTAGCATTTTGTTTTACGCCGTGTGTGTGCGGTGTTACTTTTGGTACTTGAAAAGGTACATAGGGTTTAAAGACCAAGTTGTATCGGTACCTAGGAAGATTTTTTGTAGAGTAGAAGTAAAACTCTCACCTTCGAATTTTCAGGACTCAAGGACTCATTTCTGGACCGCTTCGAGGATTAGACCGCTTTTCGCAAGTTTGGGAGACGCAAAATTTGTCCGCAACGCCGAAAATGGAACGACCCACATCCGGTTTGTATTTGGGAATTTGCTGGAAGATCAAAGGAGCGTAAGTTTAACGACTAGTGTCGTTCAAACTAAAAAGCACAGTAGTACTCAAAATTTGTGGGTTTCACTGTCTAATTAGTAGTGTTGTTGGTACTTATTTTCCCGTTAGACGTTGCTGTTTTGCCTATTATTTGTACTTGTTGATCTACATTTTGGTATCGTATACCGTTATCTCACTTATTCGTACAAATTTAGCCAGTAGGCTAGATTATTATATTTTATTATATAACCTTTTGATTTTATTTGTACCGGTTAGGGTATATATATATAGTATATATATATATACCAAGGTAAGTTTGACATTTCGACATTTTGACATTCTGATACTTTGACATTTTATTACCCGTACTTGACGTATATAATAGACATGAGTGATACACCACATTTGACTCGATAACCACCTACCGACTATGACTCGTGCGACCCGGACAGATCGACAGTAGACGAACCAAGAAGGAGAACCCGAGATTCCACCAATGTCACACCGCGTGCGTCGCCGGTCCCCCGAACGGAAATACCGGAAGCCGCAACGCGTGGCGACGGCAGAATCGAAGATTTCCTTACCGTCCCGCAGACCAGATCGCGGGAACCGGACATGGTAAGTTTGACTGGAAGCCAGGAGAACATTATTAGGAGTATAGGAGGACACATGGCCCAGATTACTCAAAACTTTGTTGAAGGTTTTCGCGTTTTACGCGAGTTAACCACCCCGATGTCGAGATACGAGTTCTACACCTTACAGGTAAGGATAGAAAGTAGGGTACATACGTCCGTAGATAAACTTAAAGGTTTACACGAACTTGCAGAGTTGCGTGGCGACAACTTTACTCAGGTAAAGATAATATATAAGTTGGTAAGTGCGAGGGAAAGCCTCATTCAGTTTAAGACAGTTGTAGTATCGACTCAGCAAGAACAACGCGACCAACTGTTAGGTGAGTCAGTTTTGGACGCGTTGTTACAACCCGAAGAGGAAGAAGAACTATACTGCCTGGACGGGAGGTTATGGATGCTCACTAATTTTCTTCGTAGATGCAGAGTACCGATCGAAGAACCGGAAGTTGTACCGAGAGGGACGACGGAAGTTCTATCTACAGAAGGCTCGCAAGCCTACCAAATTCCACCACTGAATAGATTGTTTATTAGTGTACGGAGCGACGTTGGCAACGTTGGCGACGTTAGTTGAACAGCGTCTGTAATTACTCGACAACAACAGGAGGTCGCATGCCGACAACAAGTCGTCGAGGAAGAAGCGCAACGGCAGATGGCGCAGATCGCCATCGAATGAGAAAGACAGCGCAGAGAAGATATAGCAAAACTTGCAAAACTTCAAGCGCAGGCTGAGTTCGAAGCATCAGAGATGCGGAGACTGGAGGAGGACTTAGCGCGAGAAGCGGCCGCGGCGGCAGCAGCCGACGAGTTAGCACGACAGGCGGCAGCTGACGAGCTAGCACAACAGGCAGCGGCTGACGAGCTAGCACGAGTTGCGGCGGCAGCAGCCGACGAGTTAGCACTACAGGCGGCAGCTGACGAGCTAGCACGAGTTGTGGCGGTAAACGCAGCTGAGTTAGCACGGAAGAAAGCAGCATCCGAAGCTCGTGCCAAGTTGGAGGCGCAACAAATAAATGCTCGTTTAGCTATACAGGAAGCGGAGTTAGCGGTACAACAACTGGAAGCAGATCAACGCGAAAGGAAAATGCAACCACAGTTAAAACTAAATCGCAGATCGCGCGAGGCAGCGAACGCGCAAGCGGACCTCGAACTCGATGCTAGAGATAGATCTATAAGATCGCAAACTGGACACGACTTGTCTGCCCTGGATCGCATGGAGACTCGATATTGCGGAATTCAGAAGCGAATCGAGTGAAGGAAGTGTGGGAGCGATAGACCGAGGAGAGGAGTTTTTCGAGGATTACTGTAAACGTTTTCCCCAAGTTATTCCTATGCTCAAACCCACGTCTCCAGTAAAACCTGTCATAGTTGCAAAACCGAAGGAAATATCACCCGTGCAAGGTAATAGGTTTGTTATGACGGAATCAATTCCGCAGCCACGAGCGACTTCATCGCCGATTCTCGCAGGTAAGATAAGTAGTCCACCTACTGTAAGCCATAGTTTACTTGTAGAGAGAGACAAACCTGCGTTTATGACAGTAAAACAGGTGAGTAAACCATTACAAGTTAAACCTGTGACGTGCTGCGTGAACCCAGTCATTTATAAACCTACAGTAGAGCTTAACTCTGATGTTTTTACTAGACCTATCAACCAATGTTTATCGAGACCTACGACTTCGTGGAAGGCTTGCGAGCCTACCGAACAATGAAGGGCGATGCATGTGGGTAGTACCCACAGGATCGACCGAGTTCAACGAGACCTACGACTTCATGGAAGGCTTGCGAGCCTACCGAACAACAAAGGACGATGGATGTGGGTAGTACCCACAGGATCGAACCGAGTTCAACGAGACCTACAACTTCGTGGAAGGCTTTCGAGACTGCCGAACAACGGAGAGCCGTAGATCCCAGACAACAACGAACTCGACCAAGAATAATACTCCGGACGCAAACCCACAAACCACCGTATCCCGACGACAGCAACTCATCCAGTGACTCGGAGTCGACGGAACGGGAAATATTCCGTACTGGAGCGGCAGCTGCGGCTGATTACAAACGGGAGGAAAGATCGACCAACCAATACATCGACAATCCTCCACGAGAAACACCTTTGCAGAAACCCATGTTGCAACCAGTGGAAGCGATTAACGCCAAACAGTTCACCGAGATGGCGGACCAACTAGCTCAGATAGAAGGCGACTCAAAGTGCAACCGTCGGATCGATCACGAACCAGCGTGGAGTTTGAACAACCTGAACAACATCGACCACCAAGGAGAGAACAGGAGATTAGACAGACTCCGAACCATCGAGAAGAAGATCCCGTTAATATTTCCTACCAACAAACAACGCGCGGAAGGGAACAATTGGACGACACAACCGAACAGGGACGTGGACAGTTGGATTTCGTTAGCGAGATTGCAAAGTTCGCGGCTAGACACGGATTACCGGCACAGCAACCGCCAAAGTTCTCTGGCAACGCGAAACACTGGTGGACACTGGTAGACTACGTAGAGTCCCAGATTGCTAAGTGCGCTTTCACCTTGACGGATAAGTTTAATTACTTGCTCCTAGTCCTGTCTGGTGAGCCGAAACGATTAGCGGAAACCTTTATTGGTGTTCCAGATTGCTGAGGAGACTGTTGCAGAGGAGGCAGCATTTCGAAACCGATCGGTCTTCTACGACTCGCGGATGAAATAAAAAACGCTATAGGCACTTTGCGGTCCATTGGACAACTCGAATACGCTAACGCACCGACATTTCTCATTTGAACAATTGGTAGACTTCATCATCGAATGAATGGCGACGCATCGAGTACCAGCGTGAAGAGACCGGCGGGCTACTAAAACTCACAGACGTCTACCAACTGATTTCGCGGGAGGCCGTGATCGAGACTCGATTGAACTACACTAATCACCATATCGCGGCAGAAGGGATAGCTATTTCTGCGCCAAATTGGACTAAACCGTTTCCGACGAACGCGAAAGCCGTTACCAACGCCACCCCAACTGAGACTTCGAAAGTTCTGACGCCTATCGGCACCACACAGCCACGACAACAGTTGCCGGCGGACTTTGTGGGATGCTCATACTTCGAGCGGAATGGCAGGAACCATAGCGGACATAAATTACGTGGATGTCGCGCTTTTAAGGAGTTAGGAATCGAAGAAAGGAAACTTCAAATTCGATCTTTGGATTCTTGCTGGAGATGAACGAAGCCAGGACACGTCCGGAAGGATTGCCCGAGCGACGATACATGTTCTTTGTGTGGACTTAACCATGACGCGTTACTTCACACTACCAGTCATATTCCGACCAGACGATTTTGACGAGAGCATCCAGATAAAGCGGCTAGATGCGACGCACTATATAAGGAGCGTGCGCCGCGTGAGATCCGTACGTTTGATATGGACTGTATGGATCAATCGGGATCATCGGACGAGGACGAGGAGGAAGACGACACATTTTATGTGCATGCGGGTGAGGAACAGCCATCGGTAACACTCCACACACAGAACCAATTGAAAGGGTTTAGCGTGATTCCTATAAAGATTACCGGAACCCAAGGGAGCAAGTGTATATACGCTATCTTAGACTCTGCGTCATCACATAGTTATGTCGACGAACAAGTAGCCAACGTAGTTACAGACATGAGTCAAGGTAAGACTGCTCAGTATACTGTAAGCAGCATGAATGGTAAGAGAGCAATTCCTATGACGAGAGTAAAACTAACCTTAGACACTCTTCTTTCCAAAGCGGTACACAGCAAGGAGGAGCGCTCATTACTTCCGGTAAGAAATTTGACCTTTGCAGCTACGAAGGACTTTAGTAACTTGCTCAGCCCTGTGCTAGAGCAATCACCGGAAGATTGTAAGTATTTCCGACACCTTGGAATACCGGAATGTCCTGTTAATTATTGTTCCATCGTGATGTTAATTGGGACAGAACAGTTTAACTTACATCAGGTATGGGAGACACGTTCCGTTCATCTGTTATTACAGCGGGCAACCTCTACGCATGTAGAACTCCCATAGGTTGGTATACTAGAGCACCAGTACGTTCACTAGAGTTAAGTGACCAGGAGGACGACGTTTTGAGTACGTGTAGTTTATTGACTAACACGATAGATAATTCTCCTTCACACTCCTGTGGTCCAATTGTACAGACTGCACTATGACAGACTTGCGTCGCTAACACAGACGCCACCGATACTGACATAACAGATCTGGACATGACCACACGGACCTCTGACTTACAACTACTTGCAGTAAACCAGGTTGTATTGACTACCGAAGACCAAAGGGTTGTTGCTGTAGATGACTCAATGAACGAGGGTTTTGGAAGGCTTGCGAGCCTACCGAAAAATCCGAAGGTCATTGACCCCACCCACCAGGCTTCGACACCGGCCGTTGATCTAGGAAGAAGGCTTGCAAGCCTACCGACAGATCAAGAAGTTGTCAAACCGCCGCAC
The DNA here is from genome assembly GCA_032718475.1 of Nemertoderma westbladi. Classification (NCBI taxonomy): domain Eukaryota; kingdom Metazoa; phylum Xenacoelomorpha; order Nemertodermatida; family Nemertodermatidae; genus Nemertoderma; species Nemertoderma westbladi. Next base: position 150,343 of record JAUCBJ010008230.1, read on the forward strand.
GACGATTCGACGCCGACTAGTGACACCGGAAGGCTTGCGAGCCTACTAGACACATTGACACTAGCCACAGCAGCGGACAAAGACGTGGACGAGGACCATGGCGCAGTGCAAGCAGAATGCTGACCGAATGCTGACTGAACGGACCATTCAATGGTTGGAACAGAACTCAGCAGGACCCGGTAGTTACGAGACCACTATGTCAGAACAGGTAAAACGGTCATTAAATATTATGAGAGATACCATTTGCCAGACCGCAAATGGCCACTATGAGGTTGGCATGTTGTGGCGCAATGGACAACCTAAGCTTGTTAACAATTACCCGCTTGCTTTGAGGCAACTCAAATCAATAAGGCAGCGATTGTTGCGAGATGAGATGGACCATATGCAATACAATGCGCAACTTTAGACGTATCTCCAAAGGTGATACGCCATTAGGATGTTAAATCCCGAGGTAACCACAGATCAGACATATTACCTGCCACATCATTTTGTTCGACACCCGGACAAACCTGGCAAGGTGCGTCTAGTCAACGACTGCCCCGCGCTTTACCAAGAGATGTCTATGAACAGCAAATTGATGGACGGGCCGAATATGAATAATTATCTCATGGGAGTCCTAATGCATTTTAGACAACGCAAAGTGGCTTTCACCTGTGACGTAGAGGCCATGTTTCACCAGGTTAAGGCTTTGGAGTGGGACAGGGACAGCTTGAGGTTTGTATCCGGATGGAAATTTAGAACTACCAAATGCAGGTAAGAGTTTTCGGAGCCAGGGACAGCCTCAACTGCACCATGTACGCGTTAAAGCAGACCGCATTGGACAGACGAGACAAATTTGACCCAGAAGTAGTTCAAACAGTGGAACGAGATTGCTACGTGGATGACGTCCAAAAGAGTTGTGACACTTTGGAGCGCACTACGACCGTAGCATACCAACTCCAGGATTGTCTCGCTGAGGGCGGATTCCGCCTGACAAAGTTCGCTTCCGACGAACCCGAACTAGTGAACTTATTTGACCCGACGGATCGCAGTGGAGGTGACTTAGACTTAGACCTAGAACCTCTACCTCCGACCAAAGTATTAGGACATAGTTAGGACCCTAACACCGACAATTTTAGGGTATGTGTAAGGTCCAACGACCAGACTAGACCTCTCACTAAAAGGACTTGCTTATCGACCATGAGTCGATTGTATGACCCATAGTGTTTCATTAGTCCAGTGATCCTACATGCTAGGATCATACTCCGCAGCATTTGGCAAGCTGGACTGGAATGGGACGATCCCATCCCAGAAAAGTTAGCTGAGCAATGGAGGGACTGGGAAGCCCAACTGACATTCCTACAAGACTATACCATACCAAGGGTATACTTTCCTTTGTAGACCACCTTTCCTGCCGATTTAGAGCTTCACAGCTTTAGTGACGCTAGCAAGGATGGATTGGGGGTTACCTTATACCTTAGACGACAAGTGACATTGGACAGCTACGATGTGTCTCTTGTTACTTCTAAGGCTCGAACAATGCCATTGAAGTATATGTGGAGAGCTGCAAGCCGGGACGATATCCACTGATATTGTCAGTCTAGTTCAACGCGAGCTGGAGGCTAACTTGAAGGTCACATATTGGACGGATGCGACATTGGTACTTTGGTACATAAACAACAAAGCATTTGAGTTCAAGACTTTCGTAGCCAACAGACGGGCTGAAATATTAGACTGGTTGCTAAAACAAGATTGGCGTCACTGTCCAGGGAAGCTGAACCCAGCTGACATCGCGTCACGGGGGATGCAACCGCTTGACTTTTGTAAACCGGACAATAAATCCTTTTGGTTTAGAGGACCCGATTTCCTACAGCGACCATCAGACGAATGGCCACCGTTATTTGACGCGACAACCAATACCATACCAGAGGGTGCCGAGATAAAAATCGACAAGGTTGTCAAATCTAAAGCAAAAGCCAACGCCAAGGTCAAGAGGAAACAAGGATGGACGAAATGTGATGACCTGGACGTTAGACCTGACATTACGCCAGACGTCTCACCAGAATCTCGACCAGACGCTCGTACAAATCTTTCCCCGGATGTTCCGCGGGAGATTTCACCAGACGTTTCGCTGGATTGTTCACCAGATTACTTGCCAGATTATTCACCAGAAGCGACACCAGATTATTCTCCGGATTGTTCACCAGATTGTTTTATGGAACTCTCGACAGATTGTCTACCGGACGTTTCACCAGACTTTCCACAAGACATCTCGAAAGACTGTCCACCAGACTTTAGACCAGACTTTCTGACAGAAGTTACGCCAGACTTTCTTTGGGACCAACGACAGGACATTTTGCTGGATGTTCCGTGCTATGTCTCACCAGACATCTCACCAGACTGTTCACCGGACGCTTCACCAGACTCTCTACTAGACACTCCAGTAGAAGACCCATTGGAGCGGACATTTAGAAACTTAACAAATTTGACTTCTTTGGACGATAAAGGTGTGGCCACAGCGATCACACTCCGCTCAAAGAAAATAATTGACTTACCACCTTCAGGTAAACGTCTGACTAAGGTTAGGAAGCTTACAGGCTCACAGGAACACACTGATACTGTAAAGTTGAAACCGTTACTGCCAGTAGACTCACTAGGAGCGGACGGTAAAGGTAAGACCGTGGGGATTGACATACTTGGGGACTCAGACAAACCTACCGGAAGGCCCGTGGGCCTACCAAGTCCAAACAAGTATCCACACTATAACTATACCTTACCTGATGATGTCACTAACACTTACATTGACCGGATAGTAAACCTAACTAGATCATGGAATGACGCGTGCCGCAAGTTAGCATGGCTCAAACGTTTGAGACAATATGCCAGAGGCAAACGCGACTTTCCTAGAAGACTTACCTTAAAGGAAGTTGGTCATTGTGAAGTTGATATCATTTGCCATTATCAATTGCGATACTTCGCACGAGAATTGACAGCGATCAACCAAGGTAAACAGATCAAGTCTTCACCGATTTTGAGTTGGAGTCCGATTATTTATAGGGGCTTACTTTGCCACAAGTCCAGACTCCAAACCATCGACTTTGCACTTGACTTTAGGTATCCTATCATCATACCGCAACACCATGAATTACAGCGCGCTATGATACTGGACGCACATGTACAACTCAAACACGTGGGTAGACATCACTGTCTATCACATTTACGATCGAGGTTTGTACTGATTAGGCCTAGCAAGGCACTGAGTTCGGTAACACGGAACTGTATGATTTGTAAGAAGGTGCACGCAAGGATAGGACACCAAGAAATGAGTGAACTACCACTTGCAAGATTACAGGCGTTTAGACCCCCTTTCACTGAGACGGGGATAGACTGTTTTGGACCCATAATCGCAAAACACGGAAGGGTACAGGTAAAACGTTGGGGATTAATCTTCACTTGCATGGCCAGCAGAGCTGTCCATATAGAGCGTGTGACAGATTTAACCACCAATGCCTTTATCCTAGCCTTACGGCGATTTATCGCAAGACGTGGATTGGTCAAATCCATTTATTGTGACAAAGGGACAAGCTTTGTGGGTGCACGGAACAAAATAACCAGAGCTTTAAGAAAGTTGGACCAAACCAGATTTCCGAGGAACGAATTGTTTGGAATTTTAATACTCCAGACAGTCCATGGAGAGGCGGCGTTTGGGAAAGGCTGATTGGCTCAATAAAAACAGCTATGCTAAAGTAATACCGACACAACACATCTTGACAGACGACCAACTGACGACGTTACTAATAGAAATCAAAGCGATTTTGAACACTAGACCGATCGCTTTGATCCCAGACAATAACGACCCACAGTTTGCCTTGACACCAGCGCACCTGCTTATGCAGGCGCCGACGACATTGTTGCCCATTTCGGTACCCGTTAATAGTGAGGGATAAGGCAACAAAGCTTGGAAAATCACTCAATTACTTGCAAATAAATTCTGGGAAATATGGCAGAAATATTATTTGCCCTCTATTTCAACCAGAACTTCTTGGTATCTTAATACCCAATGTTTGAAACGAGGAGACCATGTTTTATTGGCTGAAGCCAATCTGAAAAGACGGTTTTGGCTGACTGGAGTCATTTTGACCACGCACCCTACATCTGGTGTAGTAAGGACAGTTACTGTACGGACTATCGACGGACGTACTGTAGATAGGCCTGTACAACGTTTCGTACTCCTTGAAGATACTAGAAACGAGACAGAAGACTACAAATCTCCACCCAATATTAGTAAATAGAGATGTAGGACCCTTGATGGCCGCCACATAGACTTACCGTATTTTAGTAATTTCGTATTTTGTATTACTGTTTGTGCATTTGTAATCCTCTTTACTGTAGATAGAGAAAGCGGTGGAATTCCATTGTCTTTATATGTGAACATGGAGGGTAGTACCCTTATGTATCACATAGGAGCAGGATTGTGTGTACAGTAGGAATACAAGTGAGACAATTTTTCAAATATTATTAGACAAATCCATTTAGTTGGATTTAAATTTAAGAAAAATGATTCTCCAGTGAATGCGAATTCTAGAATACAGCTAGATAAAATTAAAATTGGGGAGGACAAGAGCGGATGGAAGGCTTGCGAGCCTACCGATAAAATTTTTATAGAGTATGGCTAGGAGTACAGCCAAGCTTGCTAAGTCCAAGGCGGATCCGAATGTGACTAAACAGCGATTGGACGCTTATAACAAAAGAGCGGAGGAGTTACGCTCGGAGTTCAAAGCGTTGTACCCCCGAGATGCGTTATGCGACACCAGCGACGTTTGCGAGGACCCGAGACACAGAGATATGATCTTTATAGATGCGCTCGAGGAGCGGATCCGGAAACCAAGGACGCGTTCTCCATTTATAAACTGTTCTATAAATGTGGAGGATGTATGCGTGAGCAAGACAACGCGATTCCTATGCGCTTGAACATGGAGAACCCCGAGCCGACATTAGCGCGTTGCCCAAACCACCAAAGTCTGCGTTACCAAGAAGGTTGTTTCATTTCCCGGTATTCTAGAACCGCAGGCAACTTGACAGGGCGTGGACGAGTCCGTTCAGCCAAGAAATAGGTGAGCGAGAGAAAATAAGGCTTGCGAGCCTAACGTTAGCAATTAGTGCTCAGGAAAAGATATCCAGACCAGCAGAACGAACTTTTAAGATCGTCAGGAGGACACTTTAAGACTTACTTGGAAGTTATTAGTGCATTATGTTTATTTTATATTTGGATTGATTTAATTTGGTACCTAAAAGGATTTATAATTATTTGTTTGATTTGTTTGATTTGTTTTGATTTGTTTTGTTCTGATTTGTTTAATTTGCTTATCTTGATAACCGAAAGCTTTTTTTTGTATTTTATGCACTAAAGTTAATTAGTAAGTTTGTTATTTTGTATGTATGATGGATTGTATTTACGCCGTACCTGCAATATTAAGTATGCAATAATTAGATAGTGATTATTTTATATTTTAGGCCCCACCAGTAGATTTAGAAGTATTTGTAAATAGTTTGTATTTCGATTGGTGAAAACAGTCTTACTTACTGTTTTCATGGAGCGGTGATGAATTATTTCACTATAAGATAGCATTTGTAGTTTAACGTAAAAACTTTTAAAAATCCGACGCATTTTGATTAAGTTACAGTAATGTTATATGCCTATTCATATTAGTACACATAAAACCCATAGTTAATCTCGTGGCGTAGTGGTCAGATGGTTAAGGCATTGGTTGCATTACAGATAGGTTACGAGTTCGAATCCCAGTCAGGAAATTTGCATTTTGGGGCAATTTATTTTCATTTGGTACAATTTGATAAACCAATGAGGTGCGTACAAGACATGGAACGATAAGTTGGGCCAATCATAGGGCATATATCATCTTATTGCTCCAATGTGAGGCCATGGAATACTCTGGAAGGTTCTAGCGGATTCTATGTCCCAGATTTAGTATATAAAGGGCTGGTTTGCCTTCGGTTATCACTCTTCACTATTAGTATCTATTTGACTTTAGTTGTCATTCTTTGTTTCTTTGGAACTTGTTAGTAAATCTGTTTGATAAATCTTTACTAAACTGTAAATACACTGTAAACTCCTGAACATGTTTTTCTTTGTTTGTCCAACTTTGGGACAGCCAAGCATCAGGAAGATGGCCGCCTAGACCGTTAGGCCATCAGCAACGCAGGGAAATGATGTCCACAACACGCTAGCGCCCACATTAGATGAGACCGCGCACCCCCTTCGCCCTTCGAAATACTCCACCTTGCCATGCAGCGCCCGCTTTCCGAGGAAGGTAAGACTTTGTTTGACGCCCTTGCCCGACGTAAGACCTATAGATCAGGGTAAGCGTGACGCCGTCCTGGGACGCCGCAAAATTTAGGATCAAATAACTATATTCTGACAGAGCCCCCCCCACCCCCCCCCCCCCCCCGTCAGTATTGCAAATCCCTGGGTTAACCTGTATTCCTCGCAGGTGCGAACTATTGCCGTCCGTCAGTACGCGAGTACATATTAGGTACGGACAGCATATGTTCCATAATTTAGTGATTCGTCACCACTGACCGTTTGGTGCCGGTTCGCTTTGTAGAACATACATTAGTACCCCCCCCCCCCCCCCCCCCTGCCTGAACTTAGTTATGTGATCAGGCAAGGAGTATTTCTGCTACCGGCACACCGCTTGGCCTAGGGAGGTTTATTAATATCCTACCGCGCCTTGCCACGTACTGATAGGTATTGCTGCTAATTACCGCAGCAACAAAGTTCTAGAATCAAATTTGTATACCAGATCAGCTAACGTACGGTAGCGATTAACCCCTATTTCTTATCTTACAACCAGAATCTGGTATTTGTGCCGATCACGGGTGTAGTTACTAACACCGTGGTTGCCCAGTTGAGTTGTGGATAGGAAGAAGAGAGCTTTGAAGCCATTTTGTAAGTATAAAGTTCTACAAACGCGACTAGCTTATTTTCGTAGCTAGTGCACGGTATTGTTTTGGTCAGAGAATTACTAAAACCTAGTAAATAATATACACCAAATTGTTTTATTGTAACACACCCACACACACGCCCTAAACCATATTTACCCTTAGAGTTCTACTAGATAGCGCACTTTAGATTTCCTTTAGGCAGAATTTATCTGTAATTTACTATTCGTATTTGTAAGTTTAGGATCTGATATTTAGTTACGGCAAAAGGGAGTATTTATTTCGTTATTAAACTGTTGTTTGTCTGAGCAACAGTATCGTTACATTAGGCACGACCCTCTTTAGACTGATTTTGTACAGGGGGATCAGTATTGTTACGCTAGGTCTGTTAACCCACTAGCTCGTATATAAACCATATACATCACACCGCGGCAAGTTACGGTATTTAGGACTGTCAGCGATAGTTAGGATTCGCTACGCGGGGATTGTTTTCCCGTGAGTTTGGTCTGTTACTGTAACTGTACATCTGCCATACTGGTTAGAGGACAGGTTTCCTTTTGTCTAGTTTGTAGGCATTAGAACCGCTTACGTACATAGAATAGACACTAGCCCTGCTCCTCGCCAGTAGTCGTTTGTGTACTGTATCTGTTTGTTTAGATACCCTGGACTGGGATTTGTTGTCAGATACTGTACGATGAGCCCGTATACATTACTAGATCTTACGGTAAGCTACATCGTTACTAGGATCCGGTAAGTGGTATACTACTGGACTTTTCAAACCCACTCCACGAGATAGAGAATCTTAAACGAAAGTCATAAGAACAGGTAACACTTACATTTATAGAAGTAATCAGCAGTTCTTTGCTTCGTCTTTCCTCTGGAGATGGATGAATTTTGATTGCGTCGGAACACCCCCTTTTTGAGGCTCTAAGAGTGAAGAGATAAGTAGCCTATTTCCCTGCTAATATTGTTGTGTTCTAGGATATTTATTATAGTTTCATCGTATTGCTAAAGCGGCTGGAGCCAAAGTAAATATGTAATGCAATAATTCACCTCAAATATCTCAGCTATTTCATGAATATAATGAGTATTAAAGCTATGTCAAAATCCTTGGGGTTTTTCAGAAATAATTTATCAAAATATCCTCAGATTTTTTACAAAAAACGACATCGATTTTAATATTTATAACTTCTAACCCACTCCACGAGATAGAGAATCTTAAACGAAAGTCATAAGAACAGGTAACACTTACATTTATAGAAGTAATCAGCAGTTCTTTGCTTCGACTTTCCTCGGGAGATGGATGAATTTTGATTGCGTCGGAACACCCCCTTTCTGAGGCTCTCAGAGTGGAGAGATAAGTAGCCTATCTCCCTGTTAATATTGTTGTGTTCTAGAATATTTATTATAGTTTCATCGTATTGCCAAAGCGGCTGGAGCCAAAGTAAATATGTAATGCAATAATTCACCTCAAATATCTCAGCTAATTCATGAATATAATGAGTATTAAAGCTATGTCAAAATCCTTGGGGTTTTTCAGAAATAATTTATCAAAATATCCTCAGATTTTTTACAAAAAACGACATCGATTTTCATATTTATAACTTCTAACCCACTCCACGAGATAGAGAATCTTAAACGAAAGTCATAAGAACAGGGTCATAGGTAACACTTACATTTATAGAAGTAATCAGCTGTTCTTTGCTTCATGTTTCCCCTGGAGATGGATGAATTTTGATTGCGTCGGAACACCCGACCCCCTTTTTGAGGCTCTCAGAGTGAAGAGATAAGTAGCCAATCTCCCTGTTAATATTGTTGTGTTCTAGAATATTTATTATAGTTTCATCGTATTGCCGAAGCGGCTGGAGCCAAAGTTAATATGTAATGCAATAATTCACCTCAAATTTCTCAGCTATTTCATGAATGTAATGAGTATTAAATCCTTGTCAAAATCCTTGGTGTTTTTCAGCAATAATTTATTAAAATCTCCTTTGATTTTTTACAGAAAACGACATCGATTTTCATATTCATTGACTTCTACCCCACTCCAAGAGATAGACAATCTTAAATGAAAGTCAAAAGAGCAGGTAACACTTACATTTATAGAAGAAATCAGCTGTTCTTTGCTTCGTCTTTCCCCTGGATATGGATGAATTTTGATTGCGTCGGAACACCCCCTTTCTGAGGCTCTCAGAGTGGAGAGATAATTAGCCTATCTCCCTGTTAATATTGTTGTGTTCTAGAATATTTATTATAGTTTCATCGTATTGCCAAAGCGGCTGGAGCCGAAGTTAATATGTGATACAATAATTCACCTCAAATTTCTCAGCTACTTCATGAATATAATGAGTATAAAAGCTATGTCAAAATCCTTGGGGTTTTTCAGAAATAATTTATCAAAATATCCTCAGATTTTTTACAAAAAACAACATCGATTTTCATATTTATAACTTCTAACCCACTCCACGAGATAGAGAATCTTAAACGAAAGTCATAAGAACAGGTAACACATACATTTATAAAAGTAATCAGCTGTTCTTTGCTTCGTCTTTCCCCTGGAGATGGATGAATTTTGATTGCGTCGGAACACCCCCTTTTTGAGGCTCTCAGAGTGAAGAGATAAGTAGCCTATCTCCCTGTTAATATTGTTGTGTTCTAGAATATTTATTATAGTTTCATCGTATTGCCAAAGCGGCTGGAGCCAAAGTTAATATGTAATGCAATAATTCACCTCAAATTTCTCAGCTACTTCATGAATATAATGAGTATTAAATCCTTGTCAAAATCCTTGGTGTTTTTCAGCAATAATTTATTAAAATCTCCTTTGATTTTTTACAGAAAACGACATCGATTTTCATATTCATGACTTCTAACCCACTCCAAGAGATAGACAATCTTAAATGAAAGTCAAAAGAGCAGGTAACACTTACATTTATAGAAGTAATCAGCTGTTCTTTGCTCCGTCTTTCCCCTGGAGATGGATGAATTTTGATTGCGTCGAAACACCCCCTTTTTGAGGCTCTAAGAGTGAAAAGATAAGTATCCTATTTCCCTGTTAATATTATTCTGTTGTAGAATATTTATTATAGTTTCACCGTATTGCCAAAGCGGCTGGAGCCAAAGTTAATATGTGATACAATAATTCACCTCAAATTTCTCAGCTATTTCATGAATATAATGAGTATTAAATCCTTGTCAAAATCCTTGGTGTTTTTCAGCAATAATTTATTAAAATCTCCTCTGATTTTTTACAAAAAACGACATCGATTTTCATATTCATGACTTCTAACCCACTCTGCAAGAAAAAGAATCTTAAATGAAAATCAAAAGAACAGGTAACTCTTACATTTATAGAAGTAATCAGCTGTTCTTTGCTTCGTCTTTCCCCTGGATATGGATCAATTTTGATTGCGTCGGAACACCCCCCTTTCTGAGGCTCTCAGAGTGGAGAGATAATTAGCCTATCTCCCTGTTAATATTGTTGTGTTCTAGAATATTTATTATAGTTTCATCGTATTGCCAAAGCGGCTGGAGCCGAAGTTAATATGTGATACAATAATTCACCTCAAATTTCTCAGCTACTTCATGAATATAATGAGTATTAAAGCTATGTCAAAATCCTTGGGGTTTTTCAGAAATAATTTATCAAAATATCCTCAGATTTTTTACAAAAAACGACATCGATTTTCATATTTATAACTTCTAACCCACTCCACGAGATAGAGAATCTTAAACGAAAGTCATAAGAACAGGTAATACTTACATTTATAAAAATAATCAGCTGTTCTTTGCTTTGTCTTTCCCCTGGAGATGGATGAATTTTGATTGCGTCGGAACACCCCCTTTTTGAGGCTCTCAGAGTGAAGAGATAAGTAGCCTATCTCCCTGTTAATATTGTTGTGTTCTAGAATATTTATTATAGTTTCATCGTATTGCCAAAGCGGCTGGAGACAAAGTTAATATGTAATGCAATAATTCACCTCAAATTTCTCAGCTATTTCATGAATATAATGAGTATTAAATCCTTGTCAAAATCCTTGGTGTTTTTCAGCAATAATTTATTAAAATCTCCTCTGATTTTTTACAAAAAACGACATCGATTTTCATATTCATGACTTCTAACCCACTCCAAGAGATAGACAATCTTAAATGAAAGTCAAAAGAGCAGGTAAAACTTACATTTATAGAAGTAATCAGCTGTTCTTTGCTCCGTCTTTCCCCTGGAGATGGATGAATTTTGATTGCGTCGGAACACCCCCTTTTTGAGGCTCTAAGAGTGAAGAGATAAGTATCCTATTTCCCTGTTAATATTGTTCTGTTGTAGAATATTTATTATAGTTTCACCGTATTGCCAAAGCGGCTGGAGCCAAAGTTAATATGTGATACAATAATTCACCTCAAATTTCTCAGCTATTTCATGAATATAATGAGTATTAAATCCTTGTCAAAATCCTTGGTGTTTTTCAGCAATAATTTATTAAAATCTCCTCTGATTTTTTTCAAAAACCACATCGATTTTCATATTTATAACTTCTAACCCACTCCATGAGATAGAGAATCTTAAACGAAAGTCATAAGAACAGTTAACACTTTCATTTATAGAAGTAATCAGCTGTTCTTTGCTTCGTCTTTCCCCTGGAGATGGATGAATTTTGATTGCGTCGGAACACCCCCTTTTTGAGGCTCTCAGAGTGAAGAGATAAGTAGCCTATCTCCCTGTTAATATTGTTGTGTTCTAGAATATTTATTATAGTTTCATCGTATTGCCAAAGCGGCTGGAGCCAAAGTTAATATGTAATGCAATAATTCACCTCAAATTTCTCAGCTACTTCATGAATATAATGGGTATTAAATCCTTGTCAAAATCCTTGGTGTTTTTCAGCAATAATTTATTAAAATCTCCTTTGATTTTTTACAGAAAACGACATCGATTTTCATATTCATGACTTCTAACCCACTCTGCAAGAAAAAGAATCTTAAATGAAAATCAAAAGAACAGGTAACTCTTACATTTATAGAAGTAATCAGCTGTTCTTTGCTTCGTCTTTCCCCTGGATATGGATCAATTTTGATTGCGTCGGAACACCCCCTTTCTGAGGCTCTCAGAGTGGAGAGATAATTAGCCTATCTCCCTGTTAATATTGTTGTGTTCTAGAATATTTATTATAGTTTCATCGTATTGCCAAAGCGGCTGGAGCCGAAGTTAATATGTGATACAATAATTCACCTCAAATATCTTAGCTATTTCATGAACATAATGAAGTATTAAAGCCATGTCAAAATCCTTGGGGTTTTTCAGCAATAATTTTTAAAATATCCTCTGATTTTTTTCAAAAACCACATCGATTTTCATATTTATAACTGCTAACCCACTCCACGAGATAGAGAATCTTAAACGAAAGTCATAAGAACAGGTAACACTTTCATTTATAGAAGTAATCAGCTGTTATTTGCTTCGCCTTTCCCCTGGAGATGGATGAATTTTGATTGCGTCGGAACACCCCCTTTCTGAGGCTCTCAGAGTGGAGAAATAAGTAGCCTATTTCCCTGTTAATATTGTTGTGTTCTAGAATATTTATTATAGTTTCATCGTATTGCTAATGTGGCTGGAGTTAAAGTTAATATGTAATGCAATAATTCACCTCAAATATCTCAGCTATTTCATCAACATAATGAAGTATTAAAGCCATGTCAAAATCCTTGGGGTTTTTCAGCTATAATTTATCAAAATATCCTCTGATTTTTTTTTCAAAAACCACATCGATTTTCATATTTATAACTTCTAACCAACTCCACGAGATAGAGAATCTTAAACGAAAGTCATAAGAACAGGTAACACTTTCATTTATAGAAGTAATCAGCTGTTATTTGCTTCGTCTTTCCCCTGCAGATGGATGAATTTTGATTGCGTCGGAACACCCCCTTTATGAGGCTCTCAGAGTGGAGAGATAAGTAGCCTATCTCCCTGTTAATATTGTTGTGTTCTAGAATATTTATTATAGTTTCATCGTATTGCCAAAGCGGCTGGAGCCAAAGTTAATATGTAATGCAATAATTCACCTCAAATTTCTCAGCTATTTCATGAATATAATGAGTATTAAATCCTTGTCAAAATCCTTGGTGTTTTTCAGCAATAATTTATTAAAATCTCCTCTGATTTTTTACAAAAAACGACATCGATTTTCATATTCATGACTTCTAACCCACTCCACAAGATAAAGAATCTTAAATGAAAGTCAAAAGAACAGGTAACACTTACATTTATAGAAGTAATCAACTGTTCTTTGCTTCGTCTTTCCCCTGAAGATGGATGAATTTTGATTGCGTCGGAACACCCCTTTTTTGAGGTTCTCAGAGTGAAGAGATAAGTAGCCTATCTCCCTGTTAATATTGTTGTGTTCTAGAATATTAATTATAGTTTCATCGTATTGCTAATGTGGCTGGAGTTAAAGTTATTATGTAATGCAATAATTCACCTCAAATATCTCAGATTTTTCATGAACATAATGAAGAATTAAAGCCATGTCAAAATCCTTGGTGTTTTTCAGCAATAATTAATCAAAATATCCTTTGATTTTTTTCAAAAACCACATCGATTTTCATATTTATAACTTCTATCCTAGTCCACAAGATACAGAATCTTAAACGAAAGTCAAAAAACAGGTAACACTTATATTTATAGAAGTAATCAGATGTTATTTGCTTCGACTTTCCCCTGGAGATGGTTGAATTTTGATTGTGTCAAAACAACCCTCCCTATCTGTGGCTGTCTGAGTGAAGAGATAAGTAGCCTATCTCCCTGTTAATATTGTTGTGTTCTAGAATATTTATTATAGTTTCATCGTATTGCCAAAGCGGCTGGAGCCGAAGTTAATATGTGATACAATAATTCACCTCAAATATCTTAGCTATTTCATGAACATAATGAAGTATTAAAGCCATGTCAAAATCCTTGGGGTTTTTCAGCAATAATTTTTAAAATATCCTCTGATTTTTTTCAAAAACCACATCGATTTTCATATTTATAACTGCTAACCCACTCTACGAGATAGAGAATCTTAAACGAAAGTCATAAGAACAGGTAACACTTTCATTTATAGAAGTAATCAGCTGTTATTTGATTCGCCTTTCCCCTGGAGATGGATGAATTTTGATTGCGTCGGAACACCCCCTTTCTGAGGCTCTCAGAGTGGAGAGATAAGTAGCTTATTTCCCTGTTAATATTGTTGTGTTCTAGAATATTTATTATAGTTTTATCGTATTGCTAATGTGGCTGGAGTTAAAGTTATTATATAATGCAATAATTCACCTCAAATTTCTCGGCTATTTCATGAATATAATGAGTATTAAAGCCATGTCAAAATCCTTAGGGTTTTTTAGCAATAATTTATCAAAATATCCTCTGATTTTTTTCAAAAAACGACATAGATTTTCATAGTCATGACTTCTAACCCACTCCACATGATAAAGAATCTTAAATTAAAGTCAAAGGAGCAGGTAACACTTACATTTATAGAAGTAATCAACTGTTCTTTGCTTCGTCTATCCACTGGAGATGGATGAATTTTGATTGCATCGGAACACCCCTCCCTATCTGTGGCTGTCTGAATGGAGAGATAAGTAGCCTATCTCCCTGTTAATATTGTTGTGTTATAGAATATTTATTATAGTTTCATCGTATTGCCAAAGTGGCTGGAGCCAAAGTTAATATGTAATGCAATAATTCACCTCAAATATCTCAGCTATTTCATGAACATAATGAAGTATTAAAGCCATGTCAAAATCCTTGGGGTTTTTCAGCAATAATTTATCAAAATATCCTCTGATTTTTCTTTCAAAAACCACATCGATTTTCATATTTATAACTTCTAACCAACTCCACGAGATAGAGAATCTTAAACGAAAGTCATAAGAACAGGTAACACTTTCATTTATAGAAGTAATCAGCTGTTATTTGCTTCGTCTTTCCACTGCAGATGGATGAATTTTGATTGCGTCGGAACACCCCCTTTATGAGGCTCTCAGAGTGGAGAGATAAGTAGCCTATCTCCCTGTTAATATTGTTGTGTTCTAGAATATTTATTATAGTTTCATCGTATTGCCAATGCGGCTGGAGCAAAAGTTAATATGTAATGCAATAATTCACCTCAAATTTCTCAGCTATTTCATAAATATAATGAGTATTAAATCCTTGTCAAAATCCTTGGTGTTTTTCAGCAATAATTTATTAAAATCTCCTCTGATTTTTTACAAAAAACGACAGCGATTTTCATATTCATGACTTCTAACCCACTCCACAAGATAGAGAATCTTAAACGAAAGTCAAAAGAACAGGTAACACTTACATTTATAGAAGTAATCAGCTGTTCTTTGCTTCGCCTTTCCCCTGGAGATGGATAAATTTTGATTGCGTCAGAACACCCCTTTTTTGAGGCTCTCAGAGTGAAGAGATAAGTAGCCTATTTCCCTGTTAATATTGTTGTGTTCTAGAATATTTATTATAGTTTCATCGTATTGCTAATGTGGCTGGAGCCGAAGTTATTATGTAATGCAATAATTCACCTCAAATTTCTCGTCTATTTCATGAATATAATGAGTATTAAAGTCATGTCAAAATCCTTAGGGTTTTTCAGCAATAATTTATCAAAATATCCTTCGATTTTTTTCAAAAAACGACATCGATTTTCATAGTCATGACTTCTAACCCACTCCACAAGATAAAGAATCTTAAATTAAAGTCAAAGGAGCAGGTAACACTTACATTTATAGAAGTAATCAGCTGTTCTTTGATTCGTCTATCCACTGGAGATGGATAAATTTTGATTGCATCGGAACACCCCTCCCTATCTGTGGCTCTCTGAATGGAGAGATAAGTAGCCTATCTCCCTGTTAATATTGTTGTGTTCTAGAATATTTATTATAGCTTCATTGTATTGCCAAAGCGGCTGGAGCCGAAGTTAATATGTGATACAATAATTCACCTCAAATATCTCAGCTATTTCATGTATATAATGAGTAATAAAGCCATGTCAAAATCCTTGGGGTTTTTCAGCAATAATTTTTAAAATATCCTCTGATTTTTTTCAAAAACCACATCGATTTTCATATTTATAACTTCTAACCCACTCCACGAGATAGAGAATCTTAAACGAAAGTCATAAGAACAGGTAACACTTACATTTATAGAAGTACTCAGCTGTTATTTGCTTCGCCTTTCCCCTGGAGATGGATGAATTTTGATTGCGTCGGAATACCCCTTTTTCGAGGTTCTCAGAGTGAAGAGATAAGTAGCCTATCTCCCTGTTAATATTGTTGTGTTCTAGAATATTTATTATAGTTTCATCGTATTGCTAATGTGGCTGGAGTTAAAGTTATTATGTAATGCAATAATTCACCTCAAATATCTCAGTTTTTTCATGAACATAATGAAGTATTAAAGCCATGTCAAAATCCTTGGTGTTTTTCAGCAATAATTAATCAAAATATCCTTTGATTTTTTTCAAAAACCACATCGATTTTCATATTTATAACTTCTATCCTAGTCCACAAGATACAGAATCTTAAACGAAAATCAAAAAACAGGTAACACTTACATTTATAGAAGTAATCAGATGTTATTTGCTTCGCCTTTCCCCTGGAGATGGTTGAATTTTGATTGCGTCGGAACACCCCCTTTCTGAGGCTCTCAGAGTGGAGAGATAAGTAGCCTATTTCCCTGTTAATATTGTTGTGTTCTAGAATATTTATTATAGTTTCATCGTATTGCCAAAGCGTCTGGAGCCGAAGTTAATATGTGATACAATAATTCACCTCAAATATCTTAGCTATTTCATGAACATAATGAAGTATTAAAGCCATGTCAAAATCCTTGGGGTTTTTCAGCAATAATTTTTAAAATATCCTCTGATTTTTTTCAAAAACCACATCGATTTTCATATTTATAACTGCTAACCCACTCCACGAGATGGAGAATCTTAAACGAAAGTCATAAGAACAGGTAACACTTTCATTTATAGAAGTAATCAGCTGTTATTTGCTTCGCCTTTCCCCTGGAGATGGATGAATTTTGATTGCGTCGGAACACCCCCTTTCTGAGGCTCTCAGAGTGGAGAGATAAGTAGCCTATTTCCCTGTTAATATTGCTGTGTTCTAGAATATTTATTATAGTTTCATCGTATTGCTAATGTGGCTGGAGTTAAAGTTATTATGTAATGCAATAATTCACCTCAAATTTCTCGGCTATTTCATGAATATAATGAGTATTAAAGCCATGTCAAAATCCTTAGGGTTTTTCAGCAATAATTTATCAAAATATCCTCTGATTTTTTTCAAAAAACGACATCGATTTTCATAGTCATGACTTCTAACCCACTCCACAAGATAAAGAATCTTAAATTAAAGTCAAAGGAGCAGTGTTAGAGTAACCAATATGTAATTTAATCAGATTAATTATATTGATTAATTATAATATACAACTGATTAGTCAGCTGTGCAGTAGGAGATAATTGTATGTTACACAGCTGTGCAGTTAGAGGTAGTAGGACAATATGCATAACGATGAAGAAGAATTAATTAATATATGAACTATAGTAAACTACAGTAATTGTTTTCTGATCCTGTGAGTAATCCTCACATTTGGTGACCCAGCGATTTCTTTCTTTTTTTTTTAAATAAATTAGTTGCTATTGTCCAATGTCTTTCACTGCTTACCGTATGGCTGATCTGGCTGAAGTCCTCCAGCAACTGAACAGTTCTGATCCCAACTACTCGCTACCCGACAAGAAAGCCGACATGATCGATGAACTCAGCAAAGAGAATCCGGTCGCAATTAAGATTCTTCTGTCGCATATACAGAAGAGTCAAACGGTTCTACAGCCATCAGTACCTCATCCGCAAACACCACATTCGTATCCACAAAAGGTAAAACTACCCGAATTCTATGAGAAAGACGCTAGAGTATGGTTCCAACAAGTGGAAGCCGTGCTTGAAGGACACCCAGCTGCAGCAATGAGATCCAATTTGTTGGCTGCTTTGCCAACAGAAACAATATTGGATGCTGGAGTCAACCTCAGTGATACTTTCGAGACGATTAAAGATAATATAATAACTCATTTGGCTGACAGCGACAACAAACGCCTGCGTAAATTACTTGCAG
>JAUCBJ010008231.1:0-50042 GCA_032718475.1 Nemertoderma westbladi
AATGGCGCCCATATGCTAAGGCTTCACTCGCTTCATGGCTCGCCCCATTTTTTCAATGTTGGAAAGGAATGAAGGGGACGTCGGGTGATGGTGGTAGTGGTAATGATGTTGTGGGTGAGGAAGAACTCACTTCACGGCTCGCCCCCATAAGTCTGTGTTTATTTACCTTTTTTAGTTGTTGCGTCATAACCTTACTTCGGCGCTATCACTCACACTTCGACGCTATCACTCACTTCATGGCTCGCCCCATAGGTAGAATAATCAAATCATGTTAAAGACTTTTATAATAACAAACGTCTGCAACCCACTTACTATATTGGGTTTTACCTATTGCGGTTCAAGGTCAAACGCCGACCGGTAGACACGAATTAATTAAATTACTTCCGCCTGCAAACTGGTCTTATACCGCGTATGTCACATATATACACAGCGGTGACATATGTTACATATGCACAATGGTAACCATGGTAACCATAGTAAGTGGGTGGGGCAACAATAGTAATCATAGTAAGTAGGCGGGGCAAGAGCCGTTCGGCAAATTCTTTAACATGGTAGACTATGGCAGACGCTGTCTCAATCACGTTGTTTAGCCTACTACTATGGTTGAACCATGGCCTAGAACCATGGTATTTATTAAATAGAATAAATGGCCTGCAGTGAACAATAATTCTTGCAATCTTTGAATGCCTATATCTCAGCTGTTTCTGAACGAAATTCAGATATTCTTGCATATTTGGAATCCTTGCAACGCAAGCTTTCTAATGATATGAAAAAATTACGACTAATGTGAAGAATGGCCACGATACGGAGGGTGCGATTTCGCAAAAGAGACTTTTTTTAAAACGCTTATAAAAAAATTTAAAGGTAAAATAGAAAACCCCGGCTTCATAGGGTCATCGACGGTGAGTGAAACTAGTGGTGTTTAAAATGTCAAGCTATATGATAAAGATTTGTAGATAAATCTGGGGGGGGGGGGGGGGGGGGGTCCGTGTCATCAGAAAATGACACATATTACAAGTCATGGTGTAGATATATTATTACCCATGTACTTAGAACGGCATTAATTTACTATCTATGCCCAAATTTTTGATTTTTTTTTTGTTTTTTTTTCTTTTAATATTAAAAGACTTTTTACATGTTGTTAGGCTTTGTATTATCAATTTTATTCTAGAATTATATATTTTTGTTGCTATGGTTACATAAATAAATAAATTTAAATTTAAATTTATTTCAATTTCAATTTATTTCTTATTGTAGGCCTAATGCTTACTTATTTCATATTTCTTTCTTATTGACAAATATATTTGAGGATTAAATTACATTTAAATTTTTTTACTAGCTAATAAAAAGTAGTAGTAGCTAACACAAAATCAAAATTACTAGCTACCATCTTTTTGGAATATATCTTATTACAGAACACAAGCGAACACATCTAAACACACCCGAACACACTCCAAAAACTGCCGAACACAATCGAACACAGTCGAAAATAGAAAGAGCACAAAAAAATATCACCGGGTACCAACTTTTAGATAAAATTAGCCACGCGTTGCTTTTCTATAAGTAAATCCCTGTAATTATTGAATAAAATTGTCGCGAAATTAAATGTTGTCGATTGTGTTCGGCAGTTTTTCTAGTTTGTTCGGGTATGTTCTTGTGTGTTCGCCTGTGTTCTGTAAAAAGAACTATCCATATTTTTGTCAGATAGCCAAATATTGGTTCTAGAACAAAAAACGTCATAGTAAAAGACATTTTAACAAGAAAAAGTTGGTCAATTTATTTTTATTTTTCTATTAGGATTTTTTCAGCTAGAGTTCCGTATAGCACTACATTTTTAAAACGTATATCATTGTTACTATGGCAACGTTGAAGAGTTCTAGAACAATAGAAAAGTATTATATACTATTCTAGAACATAAGTAAAATGATAAATATAATGTTCTAGAACATAGCTAGTTTTATTAAATTTCAAAATAGCTAGTAAATTAAAAAAATGTATTTTTAAATAAATTTAAATGAATATTGTTTGTAGATTTTTGTATAGGCCTACCGATGTAACTAATTAGTTTATTTATCCATTGGGTATTGGCTTTTGTTGGCCTTTGATATCTCATGGAATCCGTTTAATTTTCATTTTCTTATCTGTTGCCTCCACATGTATTCTGTTAGTTTTTCGGTAAATGTATCTTCGTGTTTTAATGCACTCCTCACACGAAGCTCTGGCGTCGTATATTTTTCTTATTTTTCTCCGTAACTGTCTTATAATAATAGCCTTACTTGCACTTTTGGGCATTTCTCACCTCAGAAATTTTATGAACAATTTTTTAATTACTAGCAATTTAAAATTTGAAAAATAACTAGTATATGTTTAGAACATTATATTTTTTATTATATTTATGTTCTAGAATAGTGTATAATATTTATATTTTGTTCTAGAATTCTGCAATGTTGCCATGGTAACAATGATTTATGTTATAAAAATGTAGTGCTGTACGGAACTGTTACCTTTTTTTCACAAGCTCATATAAAGTACTAGCTAACACAAAATCAAAATTAATGGCTACCATCTTACTGTCACAGGGTCAAATATTTGTTCGAGAACAAAAAACCTCTTGATATAAACCGATAATCACTAATAATTTCAATAATTTTTTTTTTGAAATTTGGACATAGATACTATACTAATGCAACTTAGAACAATGTTTCAATGGAACTCTAGCCGTTGTAATTAATTAAATTGTGTGTTTTTCCATATAAAAGTTAAAAAGTGGCAATTAATAATACATTAATACAAGGCAAAGCAAAATATGATTTTTTAAAATACTATCTAGAACAAAAATACTAGCTACTATGTCTCCAAAACGTAAGTGTTTGATGTAAAGCATCCCTTTGTAAAGAAAAAAAATGATATTTAAAAATTTGAAAAATAGCTATTTTTTGAATGTTCTAGAACAACGTTTTTTTTAGTTAAATTGTTAACATATTCGAGAACATTTAAAATAGTAGCAAAAACTAGATAGTATAAAACATGTACGCGTATCGAAACAGTACCTGTATAATTATATTATGAAAAAGTCAATAGTATTGGATCTTTTGAAAGAACTAAATGTCAATATAATTGAAAACACTAAATCAGTTAGAGAATTACGCAAGATTTCCACCAGCTCTATATTGGATCACGAGATTGTTGAACACCAAACCAAAATAAAACATGCTGCTGTTGAAGTTCATATGAAGTTTTGCTTCATAACAATCGGTGATATTGATACTGTAAAGCAACTGTTTGAAGCAGAAGCATTGTACCAAGCGCGTTGGAAAGAACCCGCTCTCATGGGTTTGGATGCTGATAAGCTGCATAACATCACATGGGACAACTACTGGGATCCGTGGATAAAGATTGTTAATAGCGAGGGCGAATTAATTCATGATGAGCACTGGAAGAAAACCAAAGTAGAAGCAGATGCGACATGGGTTGTTTTACACAGAAGATTTAAAGGTGTTTTTAATGAAAATCTTGAATTAAAGCATTTTCCGTGCGACGTTCAAGACTTATCTCTTACAATATCAACCGAACACACTTGCGAAGATCTCATATTTATTGCTGATGTTGAGGAACTTTCAACGGTTAATCCAGATAGTTTCCTCGACCAACAGGAATGGCACATGTACCAACATGTACAGGTTGTTTTGGGTCGTCCTGACGCCATGAATGCTCCGACTCGTAAAAGACAGATAACCGGCACTTGCCGGGTTGCACGTAAACCTGGTTTCTATTTCTGGAATGTGGTTCTCGTCATGTTTGTCCTGGTTATTTTATCCTTCTGCGGTTTCGCTATTCAGCCTCAGTGGGCCATCACCTTCTCTCTCACCCTCATGCTAACTGCTGTTACGTTTAAACTCACCGTTTCTCACAACCTCCCCAGTATCAACTATTTAACTTATCTCGATATCTACGTTCTGGTGGGCATTCTCTACCTAGGGATGACAACTGTTCTCTTTGCGCTCCTCACTCTTTTAAAAGAGTATAAATCTTTCTATAAACAAATAGCAATGCTTGCTCTCGGGTCTTTCCAAATACTCTTTCATTCCGTTTACGGTGTTTATTTTTTGTGGTGCACGAACCGGCGTTGGCGAAAAATGAAAGCTCTTGATCGAATTTATCTCAAAGAAAAAACATCAAGAGAACACCTAATGCAGGAACTTGACAGTGGAACCTATGCTTCAGCTAATTCCAGAAGTATATTATAGAGATATGAAAATATATTCTGCAGTTTGTTGTTTTTCAATTATTATTATTATTACCGAAATGTTATATTCTGTACTACATTACTGTACATTCGAATAAACACTAGTGGCGACACTTGACGGTCTTCCCCGTACGGATAGGTCTAAGTAAGGACAACACTATTGTATTGGAGACAACAGTCAAAAAGACCTACCAACAGTCAGACAAACTCAACAACAGTTAGAAAACAGTCCGGGATAGTCTGCTGCAACAGTCAAGGGCTTCAAAAAATTCCGTTTATCAGAATAAGACTCCTTTACGTTTAATTATAGTAGGCCTAGCTGATATTTTACTTTGTGCGGTACTCTATATGGCGTGTGGCGCGCATCGAGGATCCTGGCGGTCCTGGCGCGAATATGGATGTGTAGGGTTAGGGTAGGATGTAGCGTAGCGGTGCGGTGCGGTGCACTGGCAACACATCCCACTACTGCACTATACAGCTCTATTTGAAATTATTCCATAGGTTTAAAAAGATTGAAAAATTTCCGCTCGCTTCTCTCGCGTTTATACTGTAAGTCTACTCTTAGCACTGTCTGCAGGTCTGGCTGTGGACAAATGGACAGATTGAGCATGACCATTCTGCCATTAAAAACATGATTTGTTTCAAAAGTGTTTCAATTGTCAGATTCTTGAAACCAATAAAACAATGATTCAGCAGAATTTCCGTGCTCGCTAGGCTCGCAATTTAATAACATCTGTAGGCCTATTTGAAAACAGTCGGTTTGCCTACTCTAAATGCTGAAATGTTAAAATATTCGTGCTCGCTGCGCTCGCAACACGCAATTTCATCACATCTACTTTTAAAAACAGTCAGTTGACGTTGACCTACTATTTAAAACTACCACTACAGTACGAGTACGGTACTGTCAGACTGTATTTATGTTAACATTATTAGAAAATTTCCTTGCTCGCTACGCTCGCATTTTATTGTTAAAATACTGTAGGCTGGTAGGGCTACAGCATTATAAACTGATAAATTATTACAATTCAGCAATTACTGCAAAATTTCATAGTCAATTGTTGGCTTGGCGCGCATTGGATATCATGGCTGGCGCGATTTTCGTTTAACCAGAACGCGTGTGGCGCGCTTTTTGTCAGTATTCCATATAGGCAATATCCTGTCATCTGCAGCCGTCTTTCAGTCAGTCAGTGGTGGATAAGACCCGGTCTTCTGGTCTTGGGTCTCGATCCGGACCGGAAGCACCCCCAACGTGTTGTCGTTGCTCGATGGTAATGACTGAATGAAGCGGGATGACGCGAACTAGAAAGTAAAATTGCAATTGTTCCCATATACCGGTAGCCTAGGTTTAATTTAGTTGGGATCAGGGATTGTGGCCCATACTTGTTGCATGTATTAATTATAATTTTTAGTTAATTTCGTACTTTTTTTTATATAATATAACCTTACAATATAATTATGTCAGTATGTTGTGAATTACTTTGTAGTAATTAGTTGTCAGTTGTGGCGTTTTATACAGTAGGCTACTAAGTATTATTCATGTTATTAATACATGTTATTTTTATTACAGTTGGCCTACTAAGTATTATTCATGTTGGTAATACATGTTATTTTTATTTAGTTACCGGTATGTACCTAATTTATAAGTATAGGATTGATATATTTATTGATTATTATATTACTGTATTACAGTGCATATTTGTAGGAATCTGGGAATTGTGGCATTTTTGTACAATAATAAATCAATTTGCAGTTTGTCCTGTTTGTGGCATTTATTAATAGTTAATTAGCAGTTATAGTTAATTAGGTAATTATATACAATTATGTGCAATGTATGCTAATCAAGTATTGTGTTTGGGGCGTTAGCGCTCTAATTAAATAGGTAGAAGGTAGGCAGTAGGGGTTTGGGCAGTTGGGAGCAGCATTATTTTGAATCAAAATTATAAGTTAACGTTCTCTAAGTATTTTGTTATAGGAAGCCGGTAAATTACCAAATTTCTAACTGGTTTCCTCTAGCAGTCTAGGAAGCGGTAAATTGACCAAAAATACAAAAATTGTATACCGTTAAGTGGTTTGTCACGGAAACTGGTAAAATGACATTAAAAGAAATTCAAGGCTCCCAAACAGGAACGTCCCCTGCAGCCCTGGAATAGGCCTACTGCAGCCTACTGACTGACTAATATGTGTTGGGTTGGGGACACCTGGATTGGACAGTTGGATGGATGCTTGGACAGTGGACACTGATCTGCTGATACCTGGATACAGATATTTAGGATTAGGCCTACATTCCAGTATTCAGGTATTGCTGTATTGTTGATTGTCTGATTGTACGGTACCTACCTTAGTATTGTATTGGTTTCTTATACCGTAATAACTATTATAACTATCTATTTTAACCGCGTTGGAACACAACCGTCTGAATTCTGCGTCAAATCAGCATGACCACGAGCAGGTAGACAGGGAGCGGTGACTGTGTTGACACTGCGACTCTGACACAACCTAAAACCCAGCAACCGGTTATGTCCAATTCTCCAAGCCTCCAATCCAAGAGCGGAAGTGGACTTATACGCCGTCACATTATTAATTTATCCCAGAAATCTAAAACACCAACGGCCGTTAGCAGCTCAACACTTTACGAGGATGTAACTGGGTCATCATCCTTGGGTTTTGAAGCTTTTGACGTTGGATTAGTCGCTTACCTCCGCGGTATACCGATATCGAACCTTAGAGCCACCAGTAGCAACACCGACTTCGGTATAGTCGTCGAAAAAATCCACAACGCTCAGAGGGACGGATCGATACCGCGTATTACGGAACATTTACAGAAGGTTAGTTCGTCGTTCGTGTCCCAGTGCAGTGGCGTATCCAGAGAGTAGCAGGGGATCCGAGCCGATGGTGGTGCATTTAGTTTAGTTTAGTTTAGTTTAATTACGCCAGTATCAATAAAAATATGTCTCAAAAGTCAAACATACAAACACAAATGACAGAAATAAAGGTAATCCATGATTAGGACAAAATTACAGTAAAATTAAATTTCAATATGAAGGTAATTTACGTACGTACTGTAATGTACAGATGTAATATATACACGTCCTGTTATACAGTCTGCATTGCACCAAGATAAATACTTATACATATTCAGATATTATAAACAATTGGTTTTCGCAATGGCTGGAAAGTTACGCAGTTGCGTTTTAAGGCGGGAATAAAATATAAATAAAAAATAGATTAATTAATTAAAGATACAATTCGATAAAATATTAATAAAAAAATAGATTAATTAATTAAAGATAAAATTCGATAAAAAAAAATATTAAGTCAAGACAAGAAATATATTCCTCGAACCAGCCACATATGTAGTGTAATCATTAGATTTACAGTATATTTCTAAATTCATTGCAGTATTCGAAGATTCTGCCAAGTTACGCAATTGCATTTTAAAGCCGGGAAAACAAAATTAAAAGAAAAACTTATGTAATAATGCTTTAATTATATTTATAAAAATCATAGATGTATAAAAATGTGGAAATAAAATATATGAATAAAATTCGAGAAAAATTTAGATATACTATATAGGTATGTATCAAGGGTTAAAAGTTTGATGGAAACAAAATGAAATAATTACTTAAAAGAAGTATCTGTCAACTGAAAATAAAAGGCTGGAATAAAAGCATTGGAGGGCTGCCGCTGCAGGGGGTTGGCGGCTGGGTCAACACATGGCTAAGTCACACGAAGAGTTCCCAAAAGGGACTTTGGCTTGGCATTCTGGCATTTTCCGGGCACCTAGGGGGATGTAGGACAATTCGGTCCCGGACAATTCGGTCCCGGACAATTCGGTCCGGACAATTCGGTCCCGGACAATTCGGTCCCGGACAATTCGGTCCCAAAACACTAAATAAATGGGACCGAATTGTCCGGGACCGAATTGTCCGGGACCGAATTGTCCTAGGACCGAATTGTCCTAGGACCGAATAGTCCGGGACCGAATTGTCCGGGACCGAATTGTCCGGGACCAAATTGTCCGGTTCCTAATAGCAACTTTTTAGTGCTTTTTTGATATTGGTGAATGTTCTAGAACATTAGTAGATATATTTGTTATGCTAGCTAGTGTTATTTACTTGCTAGAATTTTTTGAAATTTAAAAATTCTGTATTTTTTTTTATTTTTGTTATTGGTAGTGTTCGTTATACACTATTATATACACTATTATACACAACATTATTATATATTATTTATTAAGGTGTAGCTAGTGTTTTTTTTTAATAGCTAACATTTCCTTGAAATTAAAACTTGTGAAAACATTGATATTTCAGAATTAGGCCTAAACTGTTGCTGATTATATTAATTACCCACAATATTGATGATATTATAACACTCCCTGAATGAGATCCAGCTATTATCTAGGATAATAATTTAGGCTTGTTAACCAACCAACGACACATACAGTATACTTACGCAATATATAAAAAAAATCAGTTTTAAAAATAAACATTTTAAATACATACTATTACTAGCTAGAAAATAATTCACAAGCTCCATAAAAACACCATAGCTACCATAAATAATAATGTTAACAAAAAAAAGTAAATTTTTTCTATTTAAAAAAAAAATACTAGCTAGTAAAAAAAACACTAGCTACCATATAATAATAGGCTATATATTAAGGTTCTAGAACATTCACCATTATATAATACCATTAAATTTGGTCCCGGACAATTCGGTCCTGGACAATTCGGTCCCGGACAATTCGGTCCCGGACAATTCGGTCCCGGACAATTCGGTCCCATTAATATGCATGTTTTGGGACCGAATTGTCCTAGTCAGTATCCGGACAATTCGGTCCCGGACAATTCGGTCCCAAAACACAAAATTAATGGGACCGAATTGTCCGGGACCGAATTGTCCGGGACCGAATTGTCCGGACCGAATTGTCCGGGACCGAATTGTCCTGCTTCCACCTAGGGGCCTAATACAGTAATAATTGCTACCAGCGTAAATGCCGAAATACCTGGTTGCTTGGCTCTATCACACTACAGGCGCCACTTTTTATAAGGAAAGCATGCGGCGTTATTTTACTTGGCTGCCTTTGTCTTTGGTTAGGCCTACTTAATGACTTGGTAATTTTGGACATTACTATTGGCCCTTTGGGCCAATAAAATTCCATACAATTTATTAGATTAGAGCCTCATGACTTAGGGTTAGGGTTCAATTACTATTTTATTAGGGTTTAGGCCGCCACAATTGTAACATGCGAGGCCCACGTTTTCGCAATACCACTTTTCGTTTTCAGATATCAGAGTTTGGGCTTTCTCCTCTACTTGCACTTCTCTTTTCGTACCATAACAAAATTTCAAAATCACAGGTGTTTGTCTAAATTATACCAATTTTAATTCTTGCGGGGTTTTTGAAGTTAATGGATCCGATGGTAACAATTTTTTTGTACACTACTTTTGTACTTATAATTCGATATCAAAATTTCAAACTGATGCGATGGACATACATACAGACATGCAGACAGACAGCCTAGATTCCGCCAGCCAAATACAAAAAACATCGGAAATGAAATCTCTGACCCAGTAAACCCCCAGTTGCGGAAATTTTAGCCACATAGACAGTGTTATTTATTTATAAGAAATATCAATTGCGCGTGGTTATATGTATACCGTATAGTGTTAGTATACCGTAAAACGAGGCTCCTTGCAACAGCGAGGTAACTTGCACCAAATTGATATATTAATTATATTTGATGACTGTAACTGTACATGAAGCTTAAATTGTTGAATCATAAGTTTTCCATATGGTCTATATAAATGTTTTTCTATCATATAAATGCAATAAACTGCCCTCATTTGTACATTTATGTGTTTTTTCAATTACACATAAAATTAGTTTTTTTACGTAAAATATATCTGAAAACTTTTGTTATGTTCAGGAATTCTATTTGCACTATTGGAGTTGTCCAATATACCAAAATGATCGCTTGGGTGTCTAGATAATTATCAGTACAGATTGTGGTTATACCTACCAGTTTTAAAATG
This sequence comes from Nemertoderma westbladi, assembly GCA_032718475.1. NCBI lineage: Eukaryota > Metazoa > Xenacoelomorpha > Nemertodermatida > Nemertodermatidae > Nemertoderma > Nemertoderma westbladi. The sequence continues at coordinate 10,282 of JAUCBJ010008231.1, forward strand.
TAGCCTTATTTTTACAAGGTGACCATTTTGGGGCTACTTGAAACATATACTTCAGCGTATGACCCTTTACATTTTTTGGCATTATTCTTTCAGTGGAGGGCTTTTTGAATCTACTAATAGGCATACTGTTTGTTTAATCCATATTACTTAATCGTGTTGTCCAGTTTATCAATATTAATGACGAGTAAGGGTCTTGAGCCACGGCTAATATAAAATATTGTTAGTTTACCATATAGCTATTTCACGCTTCCCGTGCGTCTTCAGTGGTATATTATTTTAAACACAATATTAATATAATTTAACTAAAACAACCAATTCAAAACCTACAAAGATATATACAAAACCGATACCGTTATGGTACTGTATAGTGTACAGTAGTTATGACTATTTTAATAAAGATATTAGCTGTGTAAATGGCTAATAAGCCAATGGCTAATAAACTACCTATTATGTACTCTAGTTTCCACCATAAACCTACGTTACGGGCAGTGGTGAAATCTGAAATTTTGCGTATTCGCCGTTTAACTTACTCAAACCATTTGTTCACATGTTATAAACACCAGTACCTCAAGTTGTGTGAGAATCGAGGCTATCCGCTGGATTTCCTCCTCTCCCCCCATGCATCAAACCCAACGCCTCTTGGTCCAGTGCCGAACACGCAGCAGCCGTCTTTACCAACAGAGGGGGATGGTCCATCAGCACCCCAAAATTTTAATAAGACTACATCGAGTGGGCCAAAATACACCTCTATATATCTCCCTACGACCCCACAGTTCCTGCCTGTCCTAGCGCCCGTTATCCGCAAATATAATGCTGACTTGCGTTCGCTAGGTATTAGTGTCCAAACGGTCCCGCGTAACCTCCCATCGTTAGGTAAACTGTTGATCACTAAGTCCGAGCCAACTCTGTCTCTTGGTAATCACTCTTGCAATGGGCCTCGTTGCAAATGTTGCTCGGCCGTTCTAGACCAGCGCCGGACACCATGGGGTGACCCCATCCATGGGAGATTTAACTGCAAATCATTTAATGTGATTTAATTTATTAAATGTAAACTGCATCCACACTTGTGGTATCTCGGCCAGACAGAAAAGCGTTTACATGAGCGCCTCCGAGGTCACCGTAGTGCCATAAATGACGCAGCTGGCAAGGGGCTAGGAGTCGATTTATCGAGTTCTGAAGTCTTGCTACTGCAACACTTTGTTATTTGTGGGATCGGTGCTCTCAATATTACATGTTCTAAAAGGTTTACTAACATTTGTGGGTGACCAACATTTTTTTTAAACCGCATCTGGTGTTGCAAGTAGCCCCTTACTTGTCCAAAATAGAACAATATGTTAAAATATTAGTTATTTATATTGAAATCAAAGTGCCGTTTCAAGTAACCCCATCTTGGGGCTACTTGAAACACAGCAGAAATTGTTAACAAATTGTGATACAAACGGCCCAAAAATACAATAACAATGCTTGAAATTGAAATTTGATAACTCTATTAAACACTGCTATGACAAACTAACAACCTGAGCTTGGTCAAGCTAATCTTAACGTGCGTTAAGATCATACCTACTTAGAGGCCATAAACCGAAATACCCACCCAGAGGTATAGTGTATCAGATACCGTGTTGCTGTGGCAACATATATGTAGGCCAAACCTTATACAGTCTTGATGTCCGTCTGACCCAGCATCAGGGCGATGTTAAACACCGTAGGCCCAAAGCATCCGAGTTGTCGGGCCATCATGTAGCTACTGGACACATTCCATTATGGGATAAGGCAACAGTGATAGGGAGAGTGTCAGACTTGCACGGTAGGCTAATATTAGAGAGTATGTATATTCAATCATTGGGACCCCGGGCAGTTAACAAGAGATTATCCACAGACGTAGATCATTTAAGTATAGCAGTGTTAGAAAGCGGGGGGTTCCTGAAAATTAAATAATTTTGTGCGTATAGTAATTTAGTAGTTAGGCAGTTAGGTACCTTTTGTACTGTTAAAAACATTTCATAAATAGGTAGCTGTAATAATTCATTTATTCTGTTTACATTCTAGTTGATTATTGACAATGTGGGCCCTTAGCCCTTGAAATATATTTATTTTATTATATTAAAACAGTAAATAAAACTTAATTATTATTGATATTGCCTTACCATCCTCAATCGACTATTAACTAATTATAGTATTTATATTTACTTACATGTCTGAATTTGAGAATTTTGTTTAGAAGTAGCTGTTGATATGGACTTTTCAAAGTTGTTTATTATTTGTAGTTTCCTGTTTATGACTGCCGTTTACCGATCTTTACTAATAAATAAAGTGTTTTTTAGACTAATTTTCACGTTTCTCGCGCGCTATTTCATTCAAAATAATTTTACAAAACTCTAATGAATGTGTTGTAGACTCCAAGCGGCCACGCTGTGGTCATCACTGCAGACGTCATCAACCTAATTCAAACAGATGCTACAAATTGTAATTTGGAATTTTGATTAGATCATTATATGTAATTAAATCCATCCTTCTGTCTGCAATGTCGCCAACCCCATTACAAGAATCCAGATGTCGCAGGCATAGTCATCAAAATTCAAATAATATAAATATTGAATGTAAATATAGATGTAAAGCAACGTTATAGGTGAATTTGAAACACGTAGCCACCCAAAATTTCCTATCTCTTGGCTGTTACCTTTAAAGCGGGGAGAGTGCCGCAATATCTCCAAAGGCTGAAGACCCCATCATAACAAATCTACGACTGCAGAAATTTCACGCTGTTGTGTCCCTAGGCAAGTCAGTGCTTATGTACAATATAACCTGGCTTCTGCTAGGGGATTAAAGAAAGGATCGGATAGTCACCAGCGGGAGTTAGTGAGGCGCCCTCCCAACCTTATAGGCAACAACCAAGAGAATGGAGCTTTAGTTCACCCGTGGGAGTTAGTGAGGCGCCCTCCCAGCCTTATAGGTAACAACCAAGAGAGTGGAGCTTTAGTTCACCCGTGGGAGTTAGTGAGGCGACCTCCCAGCCTTATAGGTAACAACCAAGAGAGTGGAGCTTTAGTTCACCCATGGGAGTTAGTGAGGCGACCTCCCAGCCTTATAGGTAACAACCAAGAGAGTGGAGCTTTAGTTCACCCGTGGGAGTTAGTGAGGCGACCTCCCAGCCTTATAGGTAACAACCAAGAGAGTGGAGCTTTAGTTCACCCGTGGGAGTTAGTGAGGCGACCTCCCAGCCTTATAGGTAACAACCAAGAGAGTGGAGCTTTAGTTCACCCGTGGGAGTTAGTGAGGCGACCTCCCAGCCGTATAGGTAACAACCAAGAGAGTGGAGCTTTAGTTCACCCGTGGGAGTTAGTGATGCGACCTCCCAGCCTTATAGGTAACAACCAAGAGAGTGGAGCTTTAGTTCACCCGTGGGAGTTAGTGAGGCGACCTCCCAGCCGTATAGGTAACAACCAAGAGAGTGAAGCTTTAGTTCACCCGTGGGAGTTAGTGAGGCGACCTCCCAGCCGTATAGGTAACAACCAAGAGAGTGGAGCTTTAGTTCACCCGTGGGAGTTAGTGAGGCGACCTCCCAGCCTTATAGGTAACAACCAAGAGAGTGGAGCTTTAGTTCACCCGTGGGAGTTAGTGAGGCGACCTCCCAGCCTTATAGGTAACGACCAAGAGAGTGGAGCTTTAGGGCTGTCTCCGGTGTTTCGTTCATCGATCACGTTATCCAATCCTTTCTGTTCATTCAATAGGGTTGGTGCGCTAAAAAATTGTTGGGCTGGAAACAATTGAATAAGGAAGGGGTAACAAGGTGCCCTGAATCGAGTGGCGGAGAGTGTTTTTTGTAAAAACACGTGGAAACTGTTTAAGTGACGGGTTAAATAAGCCCGGGAAGCCAATTTTTAAAATCGGCTCTGATTTGTTGCTACATATTTAACGTCACTACAGGGTGATCTGATAACTTCTTATCTGGGTTTCTATGGATAGTGTTATTCGATCCATTCAAAATATTCTAATATTAAAAATGTGTACCGGTCACTGGTAAACTTCCTTCTTAATTAAGTAAAGCTGCAACTCAGATATATACTGAAATAGGCTGAATGCTAACATACCGGTCAGGCAATCTGCCGAGTTTGCAATTGTGAACATTTTTTTATCAATCTTCCTCGTCATGAATTTAATTATATATTTATATTAAGACTTATTATGTTTAGACGCGCAAGACTCTCCGCTTTCAACGGCAGCCACGTGTGAAATGATTGAGATTAAATGTGTATTTGAATGGTTCGAAAACCACTGTCCATGGAAAGGAAACCAATATATATTAAGTAATTATCATAGCACTTTGTAGTAACAAAAAAAAACAAAAAAACACTCGATTCTGGGCATCCTGTTACCCCTTTTCAATTGTTTTTAGACCAACATTTTTTTCGCGCACCAATCCTATTCACTCTTAATAATAGATAAGGGTTTCCCGGTTTATGGACATGAAGATATTGGATTCATTTTATATCACATAACGCCGCAAGCAAATATAGCTTTATACTTATATTAGCGGAATTAATTACTGTAATAATTCTGGAACATAATACAAATAAATATAAAGTTAGATGATTCTCAGAGATTGGGTTGGTAGAAAATTGTATTATATAATTAAAATAATAAAATAAAGGCGACGTGAGGGGTGAAGAGGTACGTTCTGTAGTGCCGCACCCTGGTGTCCCTAGCTGGGTTGGGAGTGTCCCTGGCTGGGTTGGGACAGTGTCCCTGGCTGGGATGGGACAGTGTCCCTAACTGGATGAGACAGTGTCCATAACCGGATGGGAAAGTGTCCCGAGCGGGGATGGGACAGTGTTCCTGGCTGGGATGGGAAAGTGTCCCTAACTGGAGGGGACAGTGTTCCTGGCTATGGCTGGGATGGGACAGTGTCCCTAACTGGATGAGACAGTGTCCATAACCGGATGGGACAGTGTCCCTAGCGGGGATGGGAAAGTGTCCCTAACTGGATGGGACAGTGTTCCTAGCTGGGATGGGACAGTGTCCCTAACTGGATGAGACAGTGTCCATAACCGGATGGGACAGTGTCCCTAGCGGGGATGGGACAGTGTTCCTGGCTGGGATGGGACAGTGTCCCTAACTGGATGGGACAGTGTTCCTGGCTGGGATGGGAAAGTGTCCCTAACTGGATGGGACAATGTTCCTGGCTGGGATGGGACAGTGTCCCTAACTGGATGAGACAGTGTCCATAACCAGATGGGACAGTGTCCCTAGCGGGGATGGGACAGTGTTCCTGGCTGGGATGGGACAGTGTCCCTAACTGGATGAGACAGTGTCCATAACCGGATGGGACAGTGTCCCTAGCGGGGATGGGACAGTGTTCCTGATTGGGATGGGAAAGTGTCCCTAACTGGATGGGACAGTGTTCCTAGCTGGGATGGGACAGTGTCCCTAACTGGATGAGACAGTGTCCATAACGGATGGGACAGTGTCCCTAGCGGGGGTGGGACAGTGTTCCTGGCTGGGAACTACCTCAGCATGGAGCGGTACCCCACACTCTGCACCCCCCGCATATACATTATGTGCCCCGACTCGGATGATGTACTGCTCCTCAGCTGGGTCCGAGGTCGCAATCAGGCCTCCGGGTTCCTCACTGCCTCTTCACCCCGACGCAAGTCCTCGGCTGCAGCTCGCTTCGCTCGTTGCGTTCGCTCCACCCTCGATAGATTGAGCCCGGTTCCTCGCAACAAATCGATTATATAAAGTAGGACAGTTGCGATCAAAGTGATACAAACGCATGCGCAAAAGAACACCTCCAGCCACAAGTAGCCCTTCGCGTCAACTATATAGCCGGCGATAAGTGGAACCACGGCCAATCCAAGGTTCTGAAAGCTCTGCATGAACCCGTAAGCTGTTCCTAGTTGCGAGAATGGAACCACTAACGCAACCATCGGCCACAGAGCGCACGCGACGAAGGAGTAAGAGATACCAAGAATCGACATAGCAACGTAGGGTGAGAGAAAAGTGAAGGCCAGTAAACAATGGGCGAGTAGGGCGGTGCCCACGCCCATAGTCACCCAGACGAGGTTCCGTCCGAGACGGTCTACGATGATACCGGTGAGTGGGGATGCGATCGTGGAGATTAGATAGACGATGGAGTTTATAGCGGAGGCCGCGGCGGCGGTGAAGCCAAACTTCTCCATAAAGAAAATCTTGCCGAGTCCAATGAAGGGAAATACGGCGGAATAATAAGCGATGCAGATAATCCATATGAGCCAGAGAGTCGCGGGAAAATCCTTAACGTCCTTAATGCTGATAACCTCGCTGCCCGTTACTTCTTCCCTCTTTAGGATCCGCGCCGCACGTTTATCGAAGTACCAGAGAATCAGAGCGCAACCTAATGAGAATATACAAAGAAAGGCACCGGTATATAAAGTTAATCCGAGTACTTTATGGCCACCTTCTACACCCATAGCTTCGGCGATTAGATTGTAAACCGGTCCATTCGTATTCATATTTATTGTGGATCCGATTCGACTGAAACTCAAACCGATTCCGAACACCAGGTTCAGTTCTTTCTCTTTGAACCAGATAACCTGGTAGGCGTTCTGGCAGACATAGAGGCACTCACCACCAATGCCGAATACAAATCTGCCGACAATCATCACCAAGAAGTGGTCCACATAAGCGCCGGTGGCGTAGATTACCTGACCTGCGACGAGGAATAGACCGAAGAAAACGGCGCCGAAACGCATACCTAAAACTCGATCAATAAGGAAACCACCGAAGAAACAGAGAACTACATTCGGCCAGGAGTATAGTGAGTATAGGAGAACGTAGGAGGAGGTAGATACATTCATGTCCGCGGTTATTTGGTTGATGAGAGCAGCAGGGCTGTCGTAACAGTAATAGCTACCGAAATTGAGTAAACACATAAATATAAGCACAATAAAACGGTGGACCATGTGATTGGGGTTGCACGCAGGTGATGCGCCACAGCCTGTCAACTCATCATCAATCTCACTCTCTTTATTAACATCGGGTTTTACCAATGGTTTCTCGTCCATCTTTTCGTGTAGGCCTACCGGCATAGAAAGCAGAATGTTTAATATTAATGCAGTAAAAGCAAGTCCCACTTTATATAAAGTAGCGTAGCAGCGTAGGCCTTGAGTAAAGGTCATAACACAAATTTCTTAAATTTAATTACATGTGTTGAAAGATCACAATCACAAACGTAGAAAAGGTTTGCAAGTAATTTGAGCAAAATCATTCACACACTCAAAAGTTATTGGAAATTTAGTGTCTGCAAGGCGTACTCCAAAACGGTACTCAATATCCAATATCTCTAGTTACGTAATAAATATTCGTGAACTCTAAATTATTTTAACATTGAGTAAGGCAGCATCAGGAGTTTAAGAGTACAATAATTGGAATCGCAGTAACTTTGGAAGCACTGTAGTAAAATACTGCAGTTAAATTTATTTTGTAACTCTATATCGCTGTACGTTATCCAAAGTAGGCTTACCATACTGTATACGATGTACCAATTTAACTTAAGAATAAACTTACGTATTACATTATATGAGAAAAAAGTAGAACATTTTGTTTCTCAATATTCTCTCAACCCGTTATTAACCTCGATGAAGCTCCGTAAATAAAATGCCTCGAGAATAGTGAAAAAAAGTTCTATTTTTTTTTCTAATGTAATAAATAATTATTATTTGTATAGAAATCATGAATGTTGTTCGTCTATTTCCTCTACAGGTATCTTTGGGTGTCTCTAAGCATGGCATCAAGGTCGTTTCCTCACACAGTCTCAAAGTAGTTCTCTACCGTTTCCCTTTACACAAACTCCTCCTTACCATCCACTGTCTCGACTTAGAGGCCGTCAACCATTTGGTTCTCTTCCTCTTCCAAGAGTTCCATTACGAGGATCCTCTGTCCCTCGTCTTCCGCTGTAATTCCGTGGATCAAGCCGAAGCCATCTGTTCCCGACTCGGGAATATATATCGGGAAGTCTGCTCCCAAGATGATGTGAACTACGACTAAAGAATTCCTTTAATAAACACGATAACACGTTTCGGGAGCTTACTAATTACCACTCGGTATGGCTATCTAGTTTTGGAGGTTCAATTGACCCACCATTGCTTTTTCGCGATTTATAACAATTGTGCAATTAAGTTTCATTCAATTCATTTTCTTATTATATTTGTATATTTTTATTTAATTAAAATTATTCCATAATATATTTACCATTATAATGCATCTCATTAAAGTTTTTTTTAATTTGGGCTCTAGGTAGTACTTTATCTCCCTTTTCCATAAATAATATATTTGTGATTTTGAGGTTTCGTTTGTTTAGCTTCTTGTTATCACCTAGTATATCGCTTTTAAAAACGTGCGATGTTAGTCACAGGTGTAAATTTCAGCTAAGCAGAAAACCTAAATATATCCAACTAAGTATTAAATATTGGCAGCAATAAATATACGTAAATAAATTTAATATAAATATAATGACGTTCAATGACTTTGGAGACAGCATTCACTCTAATCTATGTATGTAATATTATTGTAATTTTGGGTGTATGCAGCTGGATGATGGGGTACCTTCCTTTACTTTAAGAATACATGCAGTGGGTGTATGCAGCGGGGTGTGGTACCTTCCGTTACTGTAAGAAAACAGACAGTGGGTGTATGCAGCGGGGTGGGATACCCTTCTACCTTCCGTTACTATAAGAATACATGCAGTGGGTGTATGCAGCTGGATGATGGGGTACCTTCCTTTACTTTAAGAATACATGCAGTGGGTGTATGCAGCGGGGTGGGGTACCTTCCGTTGCTGTAAGAATACATGCTGTGGGTGTATGCAGCGGGGTGTGGTACCTTCCGTTACTGTAAGAATACAGACAGTGGGTGTATGCAGCGGGGTGGGGTACTTCCGTTACTGTGAGAACACATGTAGTGGGTGTATGCAGCGGTGTGTGGTACCTTCCGTTACTGTAAGAATACATGCAGTGGGTGTATGCAGCGGGGTGTGGTACCTTCCGTTACTGTAAGAATACAGAAAGTGGGTGTATGCAGCGGGGTGGGGTACCTTCCGTTACTGTAAGAATACATGCAGTGGGTGTATGCAGCGGGGTGTGGTACCTTCCGTTACTGTAGCAATACATGCAGTGGGCATATGCAGCGGGGTGTGATACCTTCCATTACTGTAATAATACATACAGTGGGTGTATGCAGCGGGATGGGTACCCTTCTACCTACCGTTACTGTAATAATACAGGCAGTGAGTGTTTGCAGCGGGGTGGGGTTCCTTCCATTACTGTAATAATACATACAGTGGGTGTATGCAGCGGGGTGTGGTACCTTCCGTTACTGTAAGAAAACATGCAGTGGGTGTATGCAGCCGTGTGGGGTACCCTCTACCTACCGTTACTATACGAATACATGCAGTGGGTGTATGCAGCGGGGTGGGGTACCTTCCGTTACTGTAAGAATACATGCAGTGGGTGTATGCAGCGGGGTGGGGTTCCTTCCATTACTGTAATAATACATACAGTGGGTGTATGCAGCGGGGTGTGGTACCTTCCGTTACTGTAAGAAAACATGCAGTGGGTGTATGCAGCCGTGTGGGGTACACTCTACCTACCGTTACTATACGAATACATGCAGTGGGTGTATGCAGCGGGGTGGGGTACCTTCCGTTACTGTAAGAATACATGCAGTGGGTGTATGCAGCGGGGTGGGGTACCTTCCGTTACTGTAAGAATACATGCAGTGGGTGTATGCAGCGGGGTGTGGTACTTTCCGTTACTGTAAGAATTCATGCAGTGGGTGTATGGAGCGGGATGGGGTACCTTCCGTTACTGTAAGAATACATGCAGTGGGTGTATGCAGCGGGATGGGTACCCTTCTACCTACCGTTACTGTAAGAATACAGGCAGTGGGTGTATGCAGCGGGATTGGGTACATTCCGTGACTGTAAGAATGCATGCAGTGGGTGTATGCAGCGGGGTGGGGTACCTTCCGTTACTGTAAGAATACATGCAGTGGGTGTATGCAGCGGGATGGGTACCCTTCTACCTACCGTTACTGTAATAATACAGGCAGTGAGTGTTTGCAGCGGGCTGGGGTACCTTCCGTTACTGTAAGAATACATGCAGTGGGTGTATGCAGCGGGGTGGGGTACCTTCCGTTACTGTAAGAATACATGCAGTGGGTGTATGCAGCGGGATGGGTACCCTTCTACCTACCGTTACTGTAAGAATACAGGCAGTGGGTGTATGCAGCGGGGTGGGGTACCTTCCGTGACTAAGAATGCAGGCAGTGGGTGTATGCAGCGGGGTGGGGTACCTTCCGTTACTGTAAGAATACATGCAGTGGGTGTATGCAGCGGGATGGATACCCTTCTACCTACCGTTACTGTAATAATACAGGCAGTGGGTGTTTGCAGCGGGGTGGGGTACCTTCCGTTACTGTAAGAATACATGCAGTGGGTGTATGCAGCGGGGTGGGGTACCTTCCGTTACTGTAAGAATACAAGCAGTGGGTGTATGCAGCGTGGTGGGGTACCTTCCATTACTGTAAGAATACATGCTGTGGGTGTAAGCAGCGGGGTGGGGTACCTTCCGTTACTGTATGAATACAGGCAGTGGGTGTATGCAGCGGGGTGGGGTACCTTCCGTTACTGTAAGAATACATGCAGTGGGTGTATGCAGCGGGGTGGTGTACCTTCCGTTAGTGTAAGAATACATGCAGTGGGTGTATGCAGGGGGGTGGGTGCCTTCCGTTACTGTAAGAATACATGCAGCGGGTTGGGGTACCTTCCGTTACTGTAAGAATACATGCAGTGGGTGTATGCAGCGGGTTGGGGTACCTTCCGTTACTGTAAGAATACAGGCAGTGGGTGTATGCAGTGGGGTGGGTGCCTTCCGTTACTGTAAGAATACATGCAGTGGGTGTATGCAGTGGGGTGGGTGCCTTCCGTTACTGTAAGAATACATGCAGTGGGTGTATGCAGTGGGGTGGGTGCCTTCCGTTACTGTAAGAGTACATGCAGCGGGTTGGGGTACCTTCCGTTACTGTAAGAATACAGGCAGTGGGTGTATGCAGCGGGGTGGTGTACCTTCCGTTACTGTAAGAATACATGCAGTGGGTGTATGCAGCGGGGTGGGTACCTTCTACCTTCCGTTACTGTAAGAATACATGCAGTGGGTGTATGCAGCGGGGTGGGTACCTTCTACCTACCGTTACTGTAATAATACATGCAGTGGGTGTATGCAGTGGGGTGGGTGCCTTCCGTTACTGTAAGAATACATGCAGCGGGTTGGGGTACCTTCCGTTACTGTAAGAATACATGCAGTGGGTGTATGCAGTGGGGTGGGTGCCTTCCGTTACTGTAAGAATACATGCAGTGGGTGTATGCAGTGGGGTAGGTGCCTTCCGTTACTGTAAGAATACATGCAGCGGGTTGGGGTACCTTCCGTTACTGTAAGAATACAGGCAGTGGGTGTATGCAGCGGGGTGGTGTACCTTCCGTTACTGTAAGAATACAGGCAGTGGGTGTATGCAGCGGGGTGGTGTACCTTCCGTTACTGTAAGAATACATGCAGTGGGTGTATGCAGTAGGGTGGGGTACCTACCGTTACTGTAAGACTACATGCAGTGGGTGTATGCAGTGGGGTGGGTGCCTTCCGTTACTGTAAGAATACATGCAGCGGGTTGGGGTACCTTCCGTTACAGTAAGAATACAGGCAGTGGGTGTATGCAGCGGGGTGGTGTACCTTCCGTTACTGTAAGAATACAGGCAGTGGGTGTATGCAGCGGGGTGGTGTACCTTCCGTTACTGTAAGAATACATGCAGTGGGTGTATGCAGTAGGGTGGGGTACCTACCGTTACTGTAAGAATACATGCAGTGGGTGTATGCAGTGGGGTGGGTGCCTTCCGTTACTGTAAGAATACATGCAGTGGGTGTATGCAGTGGGGTGGGGTACCTTCCGTTACTGTAAGAATACATGCAGTGGGTGTATGCAGCGGGGTGGGTACCTTCTACCTCCCGTTACTGCAAGAAAAGAGGCAGATGAAACATACATCAAGTTGATTTCCTTCGTTTCATTATATATTTATGAAATGGATTCGCAGCGCACTAAGAAGTCAGGTTATATCATTGACTGAACTGGAGAAGCATTTGAAATCCAACTTAATTGCGGATATCCAGTCTAGATTAGCGCTACTTAGCATCGAATGTAGCTGTGGTGGCGGTATCTCCCAACCCATTTCGTTTACAATGTCGGATTTACTTTCGAAATCTTCTACTAAGCTCGGGTTACTTAATCCTTATAAATTATTCATTGAATTTTTTGTAAGACTGACTTCGGTAGTCTTCAACAGATCACTTATAATATACTACGCGGAAGTAGGGCGACAAAGGATATCTGGGTTTGACAACCATAAAAATTATTGGGTTGAGTGAAAAACCTAATTTATCTTGTTTCTACGTTTTGATTTATATCCAATCGACGATCTGGCGTGATAAACCGTCGTATATTATACCTTATGTAGTCAATTTTGCCAACATGTATCCCCCAAACAAATTGTTAGATTTAAGACGTTTTATAACCTCAACTAAATAATTATTTAATTTACAATAGATTTTTCGCAAACTATAAACACATTCGTAACAACTGTTTTGCTACATATACCCTAAATGAAATATCAACATAATCCACCTGATTAATTTAAATTAAACATTCAAGGATGCAAAATTGTAAAACTCGGCTGTGGGGCGAGCCACGAAGTGTTAGTTGTTTATTGGTGTTGTGAAAATTTAATTCCCACATGAGACATTTATATTCCGCCTTATTTCTTATTTCGCAAGAAGTACTCTTCTTGTATAAGTTATCGTAATGGTGTGATATACTTCATTTTATTCAATAATTTAATTAGTCGATTAATTGGTTAGTTAATTTATAAGCGACACTGATAATAATGTCAACTACCCATCCCCTAACTCCTCATCCCCATCCTTCATGTCTCTCACATCCCCACATCGCAGACAACCTGGCAACCACATCTTCTCCAACCAACCAATAGAAACTCTAAATGCTGCTGTAATATATGATTTGATTTTAATATCGGTGCGGAAACACAGTAGATAAAGCACTGCGTATTCGGTTCAATGAACCGAAATTATTACTCTTTTGTTTCCTGTTCAAAAATGATTTATCATCTATTCCGGCCCCGCCCTAGCTATTTATAGCGGCCCAGTTAGGTGGTTACACACCCCAGTTAGTGCGCCAGGCATCACTTAATTTGGATAAGCTATACGGTTTTGATCATTAGAGATTCCAACAAAATACTATATATCATTGGGAATTCCGTTTGTCATGAACTTGTGTAAATCCTCCCTTCTCAGTTAAACTAAATCCTTTGGCTGTTGTTTCAACTGGGTTATGTTAAATTTCCATTGGTTGAAATACTGAAGCTGAGATCTTATACAATCAATAGCATAGGAGTTACTGTATTTTAATAGTTGTAAATTGATACCCAATTCATACTGAAGAATTTAATAATTAAACAAATAAAAAATATATATATATATAATGAGTGTAAATATATATATATACAACGATTGATCTAATAATCTAATATTAAAATATATTATCTGCGCTGCGTGAAGTTTTAGCCTTCACAGTATCGTATTCCTCTACGGTACAGTCTGTTTGTTAATTGGTGTTAACTAGTATTTAAATGATTAAATACATGTTTGTTTGCGTAGTTGCCTCGACAACCGTAGATCAATTTATTGTTTAATTTTCATAGTATTTGAGATTATTATATTTACATAAGTTTTATTAATATATTTCGTTGCTTTTGTATATTAGACGTATATGAATCGAACTATTTTACTCTCTAAAGTTTATCGTAAAGAACTGTAAAGTCTACTTTTCATCTTTATTGTTTCTGTACTTTCAGCTGTATTATGTAACCCACTGTAGTGTAATGTGTTACCTGGCAACTCGTTGTTAATTCAAACGGCGATAAGAAATATTACAACTTTGAAATTGAATCAATAATAGCGGAATTTGTTCTGATATTATTTATTGCCTTCTATATCTATAATTCATTGTAAATTAATATATAATATATATTTTGATAATAGTATGCTAATAACACCAAGGGCGACCTACACGGTTGCCTGGTGTGTTTGTAGCTGTTATTATAGGGTCGTTGTTTAACGCACACAATCATTCCTTATTTAGGCATTACCAGCATTAAACAAGCATTCAATAATATCTAATTAAAATTAAATATATATAAGGCATCGGGTGGATGAATCAAGCTAAATCAAAAATTGTTATTGTTGTGTTATAAAGTCCTGATCACGATTTCTCGGTGAATGTTATTCATTATTTACTAGAAGAAACCATTCATATCATTTATAACGTAACCCATATTATTGTTTGTTTGATGAGATATAATTAATGGTAACATCCGTGAGAGCTGAGTGCTGACCAAAGATCAATTAATCGTATTTATTTTATTCATAATAATTATTCTAATTAAGTTATTCATTACAATATCTCAACAGCGCGGGAGTTGTCGATAGTTGGTTGGGAGACTAGAGGAGAATATGGACTAATGATCCTCTGTTTATCTATAAGTTCAATCACCGATTACAATGTCTATAAATATCTTATTAAGTTGATTAGAAATTAATATAACTATTTATTATATCACTATCGTAAGATTCGTAAGATTATATTACTTATATATTACTTGTTTCGATGGTATTATTACCAAGAATATTTCTATAATCACTTATTGCTATCACAAAGTAACATTAGTGCTACAAAGTAACATTAGTGCTACAATGTTACGTATGTGTGATCAAAATCAGTTACACGTAGTTCACTTGTTTTTATAATTATAATAAATTATTATGCTACTACTACTACTAGGCCGAGCGAACTCGGACAGTGGAAATAAGATCCTTCCAGGCTTCCTAATTCTCCATAGTTGTCGCAATTTCGTTTCTCCCAAGTTCAGTATCCCTTTCAAGTTGATCTATATATGTTATGGCAGGTCGTCCACGACTACGCTTTCCATGAGTTGGTTGCCGGAATAGTAGATCTGGTATGACCTCGTCTTTACTTCTCCAACAGTGCCCACTGAATCTTAATCTGCGTTCACGGAGGGTGGTTGATACAGGTGGTATTGTTCCTTGTGATTGTGTTATTATTTATTGTATTCTGTTTACATTGTACTTAGGGTACCTGGAGAGATCTGATTTCCAGATGGTATCCATTTTTGATAGAGCTACCCAAGCCTTTGCTTTCCTAACTTCTATGTCCTTTTTGCTACTCTCTATCCATGATCCAAGGTATTGGAAGTCGTCGACCTTCCTTAGTTGATTATTATCAATTGTTGACAAGTTTCCATCAACATTAAAGGTCATGAATTCGGTCTTGGTAGCATTTATATGCAATCCAACCTCCTTAGCAGACAGCCCTCTCCACTTTGATTATTAAAACATTATATTAAGAGTTAAGGTCTTCTTTATAGTCCAGCATGACGGTTTTTCAGTGTAGGCCTACAGTTCAGCATCGGAGTTTATAGTAAATGTTTTGGGTGATCAATATTCCCACTGATGTCCAGATGGCATCATTGAGGATTTTGTGTAATTTGCAATAATTATATAAATTGTCCCCAGAAACGGTTAATATTTTTCATCCCATTGCTTCCCTACATTCTAGTAATAAATTTACTGTTGAAAAAATAAACAAACTGATTCATGATTCCATTACAATTAAACTAACATCACCGGAATCCCCATCCTTTGGCGACTTTTATGAAATATTCAGTTGAGTCACACCTCAGGTATTTTTGCTGGAGACGTTTATGCAAGTTTTCTGGAATACACCCATGTGGAATCGAGAATCGTATTGAGTTTGCATATAAAGTCGATACGGTATAGAATATAGACATCAATGATGCCAGTTGGACATCAGTCGGATTATTGATGACAACGATATTACCAACCCGAATGAGTTAAAACATTTACTGTAGGTATACGTCCATACTACTGGAGGGTATAATGCAATATCTGTCGGACTATTACAAGTATTTTCTACTTTACCCTTATGCTCACATCCAATTCGGTTTTGAATTCGCGGCTGAGTAACTTCATCACAAATTCCATCTCGGCGAATTAACAATGTATATTAAGGGGAAGGAGAAGGTTAAGAGGCATGTTATTCTAATATGCTAACCAAAACAATAAACGTGAGTCAATAGCTCACGGGTTATATTTTCTTTTTTGCTTGTAAATAATTAATCAGCTGTAATTTATGTCGGCTTTTCACTGGAGAGGAATGAATTTTGATGCGTTAAGATTACACCCCATCCTCCATCTGCCCATTACGCTGAAACGCCAATTACAGAAAAACAAACGTTATTTATATTCAAAATGAATCAATAAAGTAATTGTTCTATAAATTATTCCTTAGAATTAAACTGCTATGTATGTCGCAAACATGAGACACCGCACTCGATGTGATTAAACAATTAGTATCAGCTCAGCTCAGCATTGGCATTCTTTTGTCGGCTTTGCCTTCTCACATTCACAGGCTTAGCATTATTATTACCAAAATATTTGTATGTTATGTTTAGACGATAAATAAGTAATTTTTTTCGGGTTCATGTGTGTGAATAGCTGTGACGCTGTATGTGTGATTATGTTCAATAGTTCACTTAACAGTTGCTTTGTTTGATGAACAACAAGGGGGGGGGGGGGGGGGGGGGGGGGACTGGACGCAATAAAAAGGGAAAATGAACGCCAATAACAGTTGATTACTCTCAAAAATAAAGCTGTAACCTGTTCTATTGAGTTTAGTTTATTGTTTTGGTTAAAATAGCGTGCTACTGTAACCTGCCCCTTTCCCTAAATTGAGAATTTAACATTGAGGCGGGATATCAATTCGTCAAGATGGGATTTGCGTCCAGTTCCCCCCCCCCCCCCCCCCCCCCCCTGTCTCTAACTGTGATAATTAGAGGTTCTAGATAGAGTAGGTACTACGCCTACTCTAGAGAGTAAGCATAGTGCTGGACATCAAACGGGATAGAAAACAATAGACGGTGATTGGCTGATACATCGCGGTTGATGAATTGGTCGGGATCTTCCCGCTCAATTGGTAAAAAATTAAACTGACAACTACCCTATTTATTACTTGGAAAATAATGTATAACTGGCTTTTTTTCCCGCGGACCCTGAGCTTTAGAAATTGTCAAACGAGCATAGCGATGTTAAAATATACATCATTAGATCATTAGAGGAAAAAGTACAACGATAAAAATTACCTTTTGCCTTTCCGTTGATTCGATTTTGAGATGTGGTGTGTGTGATAGTACAAGTAGGCCTAAATATCACAAATTCCGCGAGTAGTGACGGTTGCTGATAGCTGATAGGTAGCCCTACACGTTAATGGAATGTCCGCAATTTTTTGTAAATATGCCAATGTATATAAAAGTAAGAATCCGCCATTTTCAGTAAGTTGCCTTGGTTTCGCTATACCATCCATGTATTTGTATGAATGAACTCCAATCCTTATTTCTGAATGAACTCCAATCCTTATTTCTGAAATTTCGGCTATAAATCAGTTAAAAAGTCAATTTTGTGGAATCGAAGTCGTTAATAAAGAAACATGAATCTCTGGGAGCCTTCTCCAATCACAGTCAGTCAGTACGTTAATCATATTTATGATGCTGGTTCCAGGTGACTGCAACAGTAAACTGCAATTCATGGAGCTTCTCATCAGCAACTTCAAAATAAATATAGATTGATTATTACTGAATATCGTCCGTGTTTTTCGGTTAGCGAACACAGAAACTAAACACAATCACCATTATATTTCGGGACTGTGCCACGGAATATAAACACGGTAGTAACAAACACCTAATGCATCTCAATGCTCCTACCAACCCCAATCGGTATGCGATACGATGGCCTTGTATGGATGGAATATAACCTTGAACTGTCAAATTATTACGCTGTAAATCAATAATTATAACAGTTGATAAATTTATTTAAGTTTGATTCCTATGCCATCATCGTGTACATCACATTCCAGGACAATACCTTGTAATGACCGTTTGTCATTTACAAGACAAGAAGCTTCCTTCTAAGCCAATCTGTGGCCGTAATATATGCAGTTGTTCGAATATATTATTCATGATAGGATGGACTAGATATGCTAATTTCTGATTGCTCAGCCATATAAACTGGGTCCTGCTATGCTAGATTTAATTGATAAATTCTTACCCATAATAAGTTAGGTTGTAGGGTAATATGCGATTATACGACTTAAAGTACTTAGAGTGTGAGACAGTGCCAGTGATGCCAAACAAACTTAACCATAATATTTTGCATAAAATATTTATTGTATTTTGTGGTATTATAATAAAGGCTAGACTAGACTTCAGACAAGATAAATGAAAGCAATGTGAAGTGACCTACAGTGTACTATTCACTATCGCGTATTGTTTTGGTTAGATAATAACCTGCCAATGTAACTTTTTCGTTCCTCCTAATATGTTACGTCGTCTACCGCTGAATAATTTTGAAAAAAGTTTGAGATATGTCTTGTACCATTTTTATTTATCCCTTCCAATGTTTAAACAAGATGTCACAATCAATTCATATATTTGAAGGATTTTCAAAATAATGCTGTCACCGTGTGCAGGCGCCAGACTTTGCATCTTCTGCCGATAAATACAAGTTTCAGTAGATATTTTTTATTTATTACATCGAATTGAGAGCCCAAACAAACCTATCACTTAGGAAACAGGACCAAACAATCAACATACTAACTAATTATATTAATGCCTTTAGCGTGATTATTCGCATCTTCAAGGCCAGTGTCCTTTAAGATGCGTCTCAAGAAAGTCATGGGCTGTCCACCATGCTTATTCACTCCATGAGGCTGCCAAAGTACAAGATTATGCACTGGCTGGTCCTCACGGCGAAAGCAATGTCCTGCAAAGCGGAGGCGATTTTGTTCTAGTGTCAAGCTTGGGGGAACCAATGAGACACCTCCAATGTTATATAGTGTCTGGTTAGAGATGTGTGCATTGTACTTGACACAATGAACCCGGCGTAGCATTCTTGTGAATGTGCCATCCAGAGATTTGGTGTCCTCAGCAGTTAGAGCCCAGCATGGACTCCCATAGAGGAGTACTGGAACTACTGCTGCTCTAAATAATCGGACCTTAATTTTCCGATAAATTCTCGGTGACTTCCAAATCCTGGAAATCCTGTACTGGACTAGGTTGCCCTTCTTGTCCGAGGGGCAATAGTCCAGGGGGCAATTGTCCAGGGGGCAATTGTCCTCAGGGGAATTTTCCTCGGGGGCAATTGTCCGGGTGGCAACAGTCCGGGAGGGCAATTGTCCGGGGGGCAATTGTCCTGTCACGACTTTCTATATGCAGGAGACTTGGGACAAGCATAGTCCAGCATAGAGCACAGCATGGACTCGGGAGTACAAATAGGAATTACACATGTACTGGTTGCACCTGCTGCCCTAAATAATCGAACCTTCAGAGTCTGTCTTATTCTTGAAACTCCAAATCCTGGACAGACTATTCAATGCTTCCCATGCCGTTGCATTTCTTATCCTGGAGAAATAAAACATAGAATGGATTTGTGTCATCATGTCGACGATATAGTGATCTGGTGCAAAACAGACAACAGCCAGGTGGCTGTCTTGTAAATCTCCCTATCTTGGCTCGCTATTTACCTAAACACACCCGGGTTGGTTATGACGCTGAAACGTGCTTAAGTTTTCACGCAATGACGTGAATAGTTAGTGTGATACTTAGTGTGATACTTAGTGTGCCACACGTAAGTTTTCACGCAATGACGTGAATAGTTAGTGTGATACTTAGTGTGATACTTAGTGTGCCCCACTTAAGTGGAACATGTTACTCATCCACATCGTTTTCTGTACATGTGAATAATATGATGCACAAATATTTATCAAGATATCAATTTAAATTATGTACAGTAGGTACTTGACAACTTTAAGTCAATTTAGCTTTATCAACCTTGTTGATGTTTTCGGCTGTTGGTTGTTCGGTTTTTACTTTGTAGGCTAATTTAAGATTTTCTCTCTTACAAGCAACATCAGAATCTTCCCATGGCACATACTGTTTTCATTTGAGGGAAATATGCTTCGTAGCTGATTCCTTGTGGGCTTTTATTATTATTCTGGTATATTGAATCGGTAGACTCAATACTAGTCTTCATCCATTGACTGAAGTACTTCAAAGCAGTACTTCTACTGTATAGCATCCTTTACTGCATTGCAGATCTGAGTTTCTCCCAGTCATAGTTGATTTGCTTGCATGTGTCATCCACAGCTTCACCTTACTCTTCTTTCGAATGTGGTGTTTGTTGATATATATTCACATTTTTCCATTAAATATTTCACCTTATATTGAGATATTGCACGTACAATTTTGAATTATGTAATATTTTTATCATGACCTACTATAGACACGACCCGCCAAGCTGCTGCAAAGCCCCTAAATTTAGTGGGCCAGTTATTTCTCTTAGATAGAACCCCTGAAACAATAGGTCTAGCGCGTCGAAAGTACATTACATACAAAATTATGTCCCCTTTCAGATGAGGCAAATAAAAATTTAATAACTCCAGTAGATTTAGAGATATGTGGAGTTCATGGCACCAATTTTATCACTTCTAAAGGATATGAAAAAAATTACTCCAATTACGCAACCTTTCAAAGTCTTTGGTATAACCAACCATATTATTATTATTATTTCGTGTGTTGAATTCATTATTATCAATTGAAAGGGAAGAGAGATTAAGTCAAAACACTGATTTTTATAATAGACACAAATTATTATTAATAATGAATTCAACACACCAAAAAATAATAATATGATTGGATATTACAAATACAAAGTCTTTAAAGGGAAGCCTATTTCGAGGATTTTTTTTTCCAAATCCGAAAGGCGCTGAAATGGGTGCCAGGAACTGCTCTTATCTCGAAAACAACTGGAGCTAATGGGTGCCAGGAACTGCTCTTATCTCGAAAACAACTGGAGCTATACAATTTTTATTTGCCTCATCTGAAAGAAAACATAATCGACGCGCTAGACCTATTGTTTCAGGGGTTCTATCTAAGAGAAATAACTGGCCCACTAAATTTAGGGGCTTTGCAGCGGTTTGGCGGGTCGTATCTATAGTAGGTCATGTTTTTATAATTTTAATTATCAATTGTAACTGAATAATAATATTAAATAACCACAATTACATTATTTTGTGTAAATTTCGATTAATTTCATTATGTACTCCTGTAATTCTCTCAAACAAAATCGATTGATATCCTTTAATAACTAAAACGAAAGCGATATGTTCCGACTTGGAGAAGATTCGCCTACCGAGTCACCATGCGGTTCCGGATGCCCGTCGCCGTTAACAACCAGTGTGGAATACACCAGTTCCACATCCCCATCAACAAACCCATCCGATCCCATCCAGGCTCTAAGTATTGCATCTGGTAAGTACAATATGTATAGTATTATTTGTTAGTAGACTCGGCTGATATTGGTTGGTAGGCTCACCTATTGGTTGGTGGATCAGCTGATATTGGTTGGTGGATCAGCTGATATTGGTTGGTGGGTCAGCTGATATTGGTTGGTATGCTCAGTTGATATTGGTTGGTAGGCTCATATGATATAGGTTGGGGGATCAGCTGATATTGGTTGGCGGATCAGCTGATATTGGATGGTAGGCTCAGTTGATATTGGTTGGTAGGCTCAGCCGATATTGGTTGGTAGGCTTAGCTATTGGTTGGTGGATCAGCTGATATTGGTTGGTAGGCTCAGATGATATTGGTTGGTGGATCACAGCTGATATTGGTTGGTAGGCTCAGTTGATATTGGTTGGTAGGCTCAGCCGATATTGGTTGGTAGGCTCTGCTATTGGTTGGTGGATCAGCTGATATTGGTTAGTGGGTCAGCTGATATTGGTTGGTAGGCTCCGTTGATATTGGTTGGTAGGCTCAGCTATTGGTTGGTGGATCAGCTGACATTGGTTGGTAGGCTTAGTTGATATTGGTTGGTAGGCTCAGCCGATATTGGTTGGTAGGCTCAGCTATTGGTTGGTGGATCAGCTGATATTGGTTAGTGGGTCAGCTGATATTGGTTGGTAGGCTCAGTTGATATTGGTTGGTAGGCTCAGCTATTCGTTGGTGGATCAGCTGATATTGGTTGGTGGATCAGCTGATATTGGTTGGTGGATCAGCTGATATTGGTTGGTGCATCAGCTGATATTGGTTGGTGGGTCAGCTGATATTGGTTGGTAGGCTCAGTTGATATTGGTTGGTATGCTCAGTTGATATTGGTTGGTAGGCTCATATGATATTGGTTGGGGGATCAGCTGATATTGGTTGGCGGATCAACTGATATTGGATGGTAGGCTCAGTTGATATTGGTTGGTAGGCTCAGCCGATATTGGTTGGTAGGCTTAGCTATTGGTTGGTGGATCAGCTGATATTGGTTGGTAGGCTCAGATGATATTGGTTGGTGGATCACAGCTGATATTGGTTGGTAGGCTCAGTTGATATTGGTTGGTAGGCTCAGCCGATATTGGTTGGTAGGCTCTGCTATTGGTTGGTGGATCAGCTGATATTGGTTAGTGGGTCAGCTGATATTGGTTGGTAGGCTCCGTTGATATTGGTTGGTAGGCTCAGCTATTGGTTGGTGGATCAGCTGACATTGGTTGGTAGGCTTAGTTGATATTGGTTGGTAGGCTCAGCCGATATTGGTTGGTAGGCTCAGCTATTGGTTGGTGGATCAGCTGATATTGGTTAGTGGGTCAGCTGATATTGGTTGGTAGGCTCAGTTGATATTGGTTGGTAGGCTCAGCTATTCGTTGGTGGATCAGCTGATATTGGTTGGTGGATCAGCTGATATTGGTTGGTGGATCAGCTGATATTGGTTGGTGCATCAGCTGATATTGGTTGGTGGGTCAGCTGATATTGGTTGGTAGGCTCAGTTGATATATTGGTTGGTATGCTCAGTTGATATTGGTTGGTAGGCTCTGATGATATTGGTTGGTGGATCAGCTGATATTGGTTGGTGGATCAGCTGATATTGGTTGGTAGGCTCAGTTGATATTGGTTGGTAGGCTCAGCCGATATTGGTTGTAGGCTTAGCTATTGGTTGGTGGATCAGCTGATATTGGTTGGTAGGCTCAGTTGATATTGGTTGGTAGGCTCAGCTATTCGTTGGTGGATCAGCTGATATTGGTTGGTGGATCAGCTGATATTGGTTGGTGGATCAGCTGATATTGGTTGGTGGATCAGCTGATATTGGTTGGTGGGTCAGCTGATATTGGTTGGTATGCTCAGTTGATATTGGTTGGTAGGCTCAGATGATATTGGTTGGTGGATCAGCTGATATTGGTTGGTGGATCAGCTGATATTGGTTGGTAGGCTCAGTTGATATTGGTTGGTAGGCTCAGCCGATATTGGTTGTAGGCTTAGCTATTGGTTGGTGGATCAGCTGATATTGGTTGGTAGGCTCAGATGATATTGGTTGGTGGATCAGCTGATATTGGTTGGTAGGCTTAGATGATATTGGTTGGTAGGCTCAGCCGATGTTGGTTGGTAGGCTCAGCTATTGGTCGGTGGATCAGCTGATATTGGTTGGTGGGTCAGCTGATATTGGTTGGTAGGCTCCGTTGATATTGGTTGGTAGGCTCTGCTATTGGTTGGTGGATCAGCTGATATTGGTTGGCAGGGTTAGCTATTGGTTGGTGGATCAGCTGATATTGGTTGGTAGGCTTAGCTATTGGTTGGTGGATCAGCTGATATTGGTTGGTAGGCTTAGCTATTGGTTGGTGGATCAGCTGATATTGGTTGGTAGGCTCAGATGATATTGGTTGGTGGATCAGCTGATATTGGTTGGTGGATCAGCTGATATTGTTTGATAGGCTCAGTTGATATTGGTTGGTAGGCTCAGCCGATATTGGTTGGTAGGCTCAGCTATTGGTTGGTGGATCAGCTGATATTGGTTGGTGGGTCAGCTGATATTGCTTGATAGGCTCCGTTGATATTGGTTGGTAGGCTCAGCTATTGGTTTGTGGATCAGCTGATATTGGTTGGTAGGCTCAGCTATTGGTTTGTGGATCAGCTGATATTGGTTGGTAGGCTTAGTTGATATTGGTTGGTAGGCTCAGCCGATATTGGTTGGTAGGCTCAGCTATTGGTTGGTGGATCAGCTGATATTGGTTGGTGGGTCAGCTGATATTGGTTGGTAGGCTCAGTTGATATTGGTTGGTAGGGTCAGCTATTGGTTGGTGGATCAGCTGATATTGGTTGGTGGGTCAGCTGATATTGGTTGGTAGGCTCAGTTGATATTGGTTGGTAGGCTCAGCTATTGGTTAGTGGATTAGCTGATATTGGTTGGTGGATCAGCTGATATTGGTTGGTTGGTCAGCTGATATTGGTTGGAGGATCAGCTGATATTGATTAGTGGGCTCAGCTGATATTGGTTAGTAGACACGTTAGGCAATGCAATGTTTAGGAACTACTATTTTTACAGGAACTACATATTTTTTTGTAAATGCTCTCAGCAATGGGCAAGGTATAGTACCAAATTGATCTGCTGATAAAAATTTAACTGACACTCAGATTGTTAACTGAGTTATCGAATTCGTAACTAGACACTCTAATCTGCTCATGTGTGCTAAGATTTGTTACCGGGTGGGCTTGAATTTGTAACTGGCAGTTGAATTGGTTACCTGGATCTCGTATTTGTACATGGGTCATGGGTGCTCAGATTTGCAACCAGTAACTTCAAATCGTAACCAGGGGTATCAGTTTGCGACCGGGTGCTCATATTTGTAACCACTAACACAGATTTGTAACCATGTACTCAAATTTGTAAATGAAAATTTATAACTCAGAACTCCAATTTGTTACAGAACTCTCAGATTTGTTTGCTAACTTGCTTATTAATTGTCATCTCAACTTGCCTATGGAACAGAGATTTCCTTATGGCTGCTTAATTAGACCTCGCTTTGGGTACTTGTGACGCACTAGTGGCTAAACATCATACGAGGTTTGATACAGTTGTTAAGCAAAAATATTGTTTGACATTTTTGCTAATTCATAACATATTAAATCATGGAGGATTATTTGTTACCCGTGAATAGATTTGGTTGATAAATTTAGATAATTATCCATTTTGACAGTCTGTAATCTATTTAGTTTCTCATGCTACACAGTCTGGTCATATGTTTCCTTCTCCCAGATGTTCACATAACTTATACAAACTCTTGACATGGGTAAATTAAGATTCGTTGCAGCTGCGTCCAATCAATCACCTTTAAGTTATTGGTGATTATAGGTGATTGGACACAACACAATAAATTTACAGTGAGAGAATAATACATACAAATTACAAGTTTTTCATACAAATGACAAGGGATTATTTCACGACTTGCTGAAGATAGAATAAGTGGTTGCGCAAAAGACTCCCTTGGTATATTATCAAATCTATTTCCTTCAATTTTTTTCCATCCAAGCGAAATTTTAATTCTGCTTTGAAAGGGTATATTCTAACTACGGAGTAGACTACTACTACTACTACTAGACTAACTACGGAGTAGACTACTACTACTACTACTAGACTAACTACGGAGTAGACTTACTAACTAACTAACTACGGAGTAGGCCTACTAACTAACTAACTAACTACGGAGTAGGCCTACTAACTAACTAACTAACTAACTAACTAACTACGGAGTAGACTTACTAACTAACTAACTAACTACGGAGTAGACTTACTAACTAACTAACTAACTACGGAGTAGACTTACTAACTAACTAACTACGGAATAGGCCTACTAACTAACTAACTACGGAATAGGCCTACTAACTAACTAACTACGGAATAGGCCTACTAACTAACTAACTACGGAGTAGACTTACTAACTAACTAACTACGGAGTAGGCTTACTAACTAACTAACTACGGAGTAGGCCTACTAACTAACTAACTACGGAGTAGACTTACTAACTAACTAACTACGGAGTAGGCCTACTAACTAACTAACTACGGAGTAGACTTACTAACTAACTAACTACGGAGTAGGCCTACTTACTAACTAACTACGGAGTAGACTTACTAACTAACTAACTACGGAGTAGACTTACTAACTAACTAACTACGGAGTAGGCCTACTAACTAACTAACTACGGAGTAGACTTACTAACTAACTAACTACGGAGTAGGCCTACTTACTAACTAACTACGGAGTAGACTTACTAACTAACTAACTACGGAGTAGGCCTACTAACTAACTAACTACGGAGTAGACTTACTAACTAACTAACTACGGAGTAGGCCTACTTACTAACTAACTACGGAGTAGACTTACTAACTAACTAACTACGGAGTAGACTTACTAACTAACTAACTACGGAGTAGACTTACTAACTAACTAACTACGGAATAGGCCTACTAACTAACTAACTACGGAATAGGCCTACTAACTAACTAACTACGGAATAGGCCTACTAACTAACTAACTACGGAATAGGCCTACTAACTAACTAACTACGGAATAGGCCTACTAACTAACTAACTACGGAATAGGCCTACTAACTAACTAACTACGGAATAGGCCTACTAACTAACTAACTACGGAATAGGCCTACTAACTAACTAACTACGGAGTAGACTTACTAACTAACTAACTACGGAATAGGCCTACTAACTAACTAACTACGGAGTAGGCCTTACTAACTAACTAACTACGGAGTAGGCCTACTAACTAACTAACTACGGAGTAGGCCTACTAACTAACTAACTACGGAATAGGCCTACTAACTAACTAACTACGGAATAGGCCTACTAACTAACTAACTACGGAATAGGCCTACTAACTAACTAACTACGGAATAGGCCTACTAACTAACTAACTACGGAATAGGCCTACTAACTAACTAACTACGGAATAGGCCTACTAACTAACTAACTAACTACGGAATAGGCCTACTAACTAACTAACTACGGAATAGGCCTACTAACTAACTAACTACGGAATAGGCCTACTAACTAACTAACTACGGAATAGGCCTACTAACTAACTAACTACGGAGTAGACTTACTAACTAACTAACTACGGAATAGGCCTACTAACTAACTAACTACGGAATAGGCCTACTAACTAACTAACTACGGAATAGGCCTACTAACTAACTAACTACGGAATAGGCCTACTAACTAACTAACTACGGAATAGGCCTACTAACTAACTAACTACGGAGTAGACTTACTAACTAACTAACTACGGAATAGGCCTACTAACTAACTAACTACGGAGTAGACTTACTAACTAACTAACTACGGAATAGGCCTACTAACTAACTAACTACGGAATAGGCCTACTAACTAACTAACTACGGAATAGGCCTACTAACTAACTAACTACGGAATAGGCCTACTAACTAACTAACTACGGAATAGGCCTACTAACTAACTAACTACGGAATAGGCCTACTAACTAACTAACTACGGAATAGGCCTACTAACTAACTAACTACGGAATAGGCCTACTAACTAACTAACTACGGAATAGGCCTACTAACTAACTAACTACGGAATAGGCCTACTAACTAACTAACTACGGAATAGGCCTACTAACTAACTAACTACGGAGTAGACTTACTAACTAACTAACTACGGAATAGGCCTACTAACTAACTAACTACGGAGTAGACTTACTAACTAACTAACTACGGAGTAGACTTACTAACTAACTAACTACGGAGTAGGCCTACTAACTAACTAACTACGGAATAGGCCTACTAACTAACTAACTACGGAATAGGCCTACTAACTAACTAACTACGGAATAGGCCTACTAACTAACTAACTACGGAATAGGCCTACTAACTAACTAACTACGGAATAGGCCTACTAACTAACTAACTACGGAATAGGCCTACTAACTAACTAACTAACTACGGAATAGGCCTACTAACTAACTAACTACGGAATAGGCCTACTAACTAACTAACTACGGAATAGGCCTACTAACTAACTAACTACGGAATAGGCCTACTAACTAACTAACTACGGAGTAGACTTACTAACTAACTAACTACGGAATAGGCCTACTAACTAACTAACTACGGAATAGGCTCTACTAACTAACTAACTACGGAATAGGCCTACTAACTAACTAACTACGGAATAGGCCTACTAACTAACTAACTACGGAATAGGCCTACTAACTAACTAACTACGGAGTAGACTTACTAACTAACTAACTACGGAATAGGCCTACTAACTAACTAACTACGGAGTAGACTACTAACTAACTAACTACGGAATAGGCCTACTAACTAACTAACTACGGAATAGGCCTACTAACTAACTAACTACGGAATAGGCCTACTAACTAACTAACTACGGAATAGGCCTACTAACTAACTAACTACGGAATAGGCCTACTAACTAACTAACTACGGAATAGGCCTACTAACTAACTAACTACGGAATAGGCCTACTAACTAACTAACTACGGAATAGGCCTACTAACTAACTAACTACGGAGTAGACTTACTAACTAACTAACTACGGAATAGACTTACTAACTAACTAACTACGGAATAGGCCTACTAACTAACTAACTACGGAATAGGCCTACTAACTAACTAACTACGGAATAGGCCTACTAACTAACTAACTACGGAGTAGGCCTACTAACTAACTAACTACGGAATAGGCCTACTAACTAACTAACTACGGAGTAGACTTACTAACTAACTAACTACGGAGTAGGCCTACTAACTAACTAACTACGGAATAGGCCTACTAACTAACTAACTACGGAGTAGGCCTTACTAACTAACTAACTACGGAATAGGCCTACTAACTAACTAACTACGGAATAGGCCTACTAACTAACTAACTACGGAGTAGACTTACTAACTAACTAACTACGGAGTAGGCCTACTAACTAACTAACTACGGAGTAGGCCTACTAACTAACTAACTACGGAGTAGGCCTACTAACTAACTAACTACGGAATAGGCCTACTAACTAACTAACTACGGAGTAGACTTACTAACTAACTAACTACGGAGTAGGCCTACTAACTAACTAACTACGGAATAGGCCTACTAACTAACTAACTACGGAATAGGCCTACTAACTAACTAACTACGGAATAGGCCTACTAACTAACTAACTACGGAATAGGCCTACTAACTAACTAACTACGGAGTAGGCCTACTAACTAACTAACTACGGAATAGGCCTCTACTAACTAACTAACTACGGAATAGTCCTACTAACTAACTAACTACGGAATAGGCTCTACTAACTAACTAACTACGGAATAGGCCTACTAACTAACTAACTACGGAATAGGCCTACTAACTAACTAACTACGGAGTAGTCCTACTAACTAACTAACTACGGAATAGGCCTACTAACTAACTAACTACGGAATAGGCCTACTAACTAACTAACTACGGAATAGGCCTACTAACTAACTAACTACGGAGTAGACTTACTAACTAACTAACTACGGAGTAGACTTACTAACTAACTAACTACGGAATAGGCCTACTAACTAACTAACTACGGAATAGGCCTACTAACTAACTAACTACGGAGTAGGCCTACTAACTAACTAACTACGGAATAGGCCTACTAACTAACTAACTACGGAATAGGCCTACTAACTAACTAACTACGGAGTAGACTTACTAACTAACTAACTACGGAGTAGACTTACTAACTAACTAACTACGGAATAGGCCTACTAACTAACTAACTACGGAATAGGCCTACTAACTAACTAACTACGGAGTAGACTTACTAACTAACTAACTACGGAATAGACTTACTAACTAACTAACTACGGAATAGGCCTACTAACTAACTAACTACGGAGTAGACTTACTAACTAACTAACTACGGAATAGGCCTACTAACTAACTAACTACGGAATAGGCCTACTAACTAACTAACTACGGAGTAGACTTACTAACTAACTAACTACGGAATAGACTTACTAACTAACTAACTACGGAATAGGCCTACTAACTAACTAACTACGGAATAGGCCTACTAACTAACTAACTACGGAATAGGCCTACTAACTAACTAACTACGGAATAGACTACTAACTAACTAACTAACTACGGAATAGGCCTACTAACTAACTAACTACGGAATAGGCCTACTAACTAACTAACTACGGAATAGGCCTACTAACTAACTAACTACGGAGTAGACTTACTAACTAACTAACTACGGAGTAGACTCTACTAACTAACTAACTACGGAATAGGCCTACTAACTAACTAACTACGGAATAGGCCTACTAACTAACTAACTACGGAATAGGCCTACTAACTAACTAACTACGGAGTAGACTTACTAACTAACTAACTACGGAATAGGCCTACTAACTAACTAACTACGGAATAGGCCTACTAACTAACTAACTACGGAGTAGACTTACTAACTAACTAACTACGGAGTAGACTCTACTAACTAACTAACTACGGAATAGGCCTACTAACTAACTAACTACGGAATAGGCCTACTAACTAACTAACTACGGAATAGGCCTACTAACTAACTAACTACGGAGTAGACTTACTAACTAACTAACTACGGAATAGGCCTACTAACTAACTAACTACGGAATAGGCCTACTAACTAACTAACTACGGAATAGGCCTACTAACTAACTAACTACGGAGTAGACCTACTAACTAACTAACTACGGAGTAGGCCTACTAACTAACTAACTACGGAATAGGCCTACTAACTAACTAACTACGGAATAGGCCTACTAACTAACTAACTACGGAGTAGACTTACTAACTAACTAACTACGGAGTAGGCCTACTAACTAACTAACTACGGAGTAGACTTACTAACTAACTAACTACGGAATAGGCCTACTAACTAACTAACTACGGAATAGGCCTACTAACTAACTAACTACGGAATAGGCCTACTAACTAACTAACTACGGAATAGGCCTACTAACTAACTAACTACGGAGTAGACTTACTAACTAACTAACTACGGAGTAGGCCTACTAACTAACTAACTACGGAGTAGCCTTACTAACTAACTAACTACGGAATAGGCCTACTAACTAACTAACTACGGAATAGGCCTACTAACTAACTAACTACGGAATAGGCCTACTAACTAACTAACTACGGAGTAGGCCTTACTAACTAACTAACTACGGAGTAGGCCTACTAACTAACTAACTACGGAGTAGGCCTTACTAACTAACTAACTACGGAATAGGCCTACTAACTAACTAACTACGGAGTAGACTTACTAACTAACTAACTACGGAATAGGCCTCTACTAACTAACTAACTACGGAATAGGCCTACTAACTAACTAACTACGGAATAGGCCTACTAACTAACTAACTACGGAATAGGCCTACTAACTAACTAACTACGGAGTAGACTCTACTAACTAACTAACTACGGAATAGGCCTACTAACTAACTAACTACGGAGTAGACTTACTAACTAACTAACTACGGAATAGGCCTACTAACTAACTAACTAACTACGGAATAGGCCTCTACTAACTAACTAACTACGGAGTAGGCCTACTAACTAACTAACTACGGAGTAGACTTACTAACTAACTAACTACGGAATAGGCCTACTAACTAACTAACTACGGAATAGGCCTACTAACTAACTAACTACGGAATAGGCCTACTAACTAACTAACTACGGAATAGGCCTACTAACTAACTAACTACGGAATAGACTCTACTAACTAACTAACTACGGAATAGGCCTACTAACTAACTAACTACGGAATAGGCCTACTAACTAACTAACTACGGAATAGGCCTACTAACTAACTAACTACGGAGTAGACTTACTAACTAACTAACTACGGAGTAGACTTACTAACTAACTAACTACGGAATAGGCCTACTAACTAACTAACTACGGAGTAGACTCTACTAACTAACTAACTACGGAGTAGACTACTACTAACTAACTAACTACGGAGTAGGCCTACTAACTAACTAACTACGGAATAGGCCTACTAACTAACTAACTACGGAGTAGACTTACTAACTAACTAACTACGGAGTAGACCTACTAACTAACTAACTACGGAATAGGCCTACTAACTAACTAACTACGGAATAGGCCTACTAACTAACTAACTACGGAGTAGACTTACTAACTAACTAACTACGGAATAGGCCTACTAACTAACTAACTACGGAGTAGGCCTACTAACTAACTAACTACGGAATAGGCCTACTAACTAACTAACTACGGAATAGGCCTACTAACTAACTAACTACGGAGTAGACTTACTAACTAACTAACTACGGAGTAGACTCTACTAACTAACTACGGAGTAGACTCTACTAACTAACTACGGAGTAGGCCTACTAACTAACTAACTACGGAATAGGCCTACTAACTAACTAACTACGGAGTAGACTTACTAACTAACTAACTACGGAGTAGACCTACTAACTAACTAACTACGGAATAGGCCTACTAACTAACTAACTACGGAATAGGCCTACTAACTAACTAACTACGGAGTAGACTTACTAACTAACTAACTACGGAATAGGCTTACTAACTAACTAACTACGGAATAGACTACTAACTAACTAACTAACTACGGAATAGGCCTACTAACTAACTAACTACGGAATAGGCCTACTAACTAACTAACTACGGAATAGGCCTACTAACTAACTAACTACGGAGTAGACTTACTAACTAACTAACTACGGAATAGGCCTACTAACTAACTAACTACGGAATAGGCCTACTAACTAACTAACTACGGAATAGGCCTACTAACTAACTAACTAACTACGGAATAGGCCTACTAACTAACTAACTACGGAATAGGCCTACTAACTAACTAACTACGGAGTAGGACTTACTAACTAACTAACTACGGAGTAGGCCTACTAACTAACTAACTACGGAATAGACTTACTAACTAACTAACTACGGAATAGGCCTACTAACTAACTAACTACGGAGTAGGCCTACTAACTAACTAACTACGGAATAGGCCTACTAACTAACTAACTACGGAGTAGGCCTACTAACTAACTAACTACGGAATAGGCCTACTAACTAACTAACTACGGAATAGACTACTAACTAACTAACTAACTACGGAATAGGCCTACTAACTAACTAACTACGGAATAGGCCTACTAACTAACTAACTACGGAATAGGCCTACTAACTAACTAACTACGGAATAGGCCTACTAACTAACTAACTACGGAGTAGGCCTACTAACTAACTAACTACGGAATAGGCTACTAACTAACTAACTAACTACGGAATAGGCCTACTAACTAACTAACTACGGAGTAGACTTACTAACTAACTAACTACGGAATAGGCCTACTAACTAACTAACTACGGAATAGGCCTACTAACTAACTAACTACGGAGTAGGCCTACTAACTAACTAACTACGGAATAGGCCTACTAACTAACTAACTACGGAATAGGCCTACTAACTAACTAACTACGGAGTAGACTTACTAACTAACTAACTACGGAATAGGCCTACTAACTAACTAACTACGGAGTAGGCCTACTAACTAACTAACTACGGAGTAGACTTACTAACTAACTAACTACGGAATAGGCCTACTAACTAACTAACTACGGAGTAGGCCTACTAACTAACTAACTACGGAATAGGCCTACTAACTAACTAACTACGGAATAGGCCTACTAACTAACTAACTACGGAATAGGCCTACTAACTAACTAACTACGGAGTAGACTTACTAACTAACTAACTACGGAATAGGCCTACTAACTAACTAACTACGGAATAGGCCTACTAACTAACTAACTACGGAATAGGCCTACTAACTAACTAACTACGGAATAGGCCTACTAACTAACTAACTACGGAGTAGACTTACTAACTAACTAACTACGGAGTAGGCCTACTAACTAACTAACTACGGAATAGGCCTACTAACTAACTAACTACGGAATAGGCCTACTAACTAACTAACTACGGAATAGGCCTACTAACTAACTAACTACGGAATAGGCCTACTAACTAACTAACTACGGAATAGGCCTACTAACTAACTAACTACGGAATAGGCCTACTAACTAACTAACTACGGAGTAGACTTACTAACTAACTAACTACGGAATAGGCCTACTAACTAACTAACTACGGAGTAGGCCTACTAACTAACTAACTACGGAGTAGACTTACTAACTAACTAACTACGGAATAGGCCTACTAACTAACTAACTACGGAGTAGACTTACTAACTAACTAACTACGGAGTAGACTTACTAACTAACTAACTACGGAGTAGGCCTCTACTAACTAACTAACTACGGAATAGGCCTACTAACTAACTAACTACGGAATAGGCCTACTAACTAACTAACTACGGAGTAGGCTACTACTAACTAACTAACTACGGAATAGGCCTACTAACTAACTAACTACGGAGTAGGCCTACTAACTAACTAACTAACTACGGAATAGGCCTACTAACTAACTAACTACGGAGTAGGCCTACTACTAACTAACTAACTACGGAATAGGCCTACTAACTAACTAACTACGGAGTAGGCTCTACTAACTAACTAACTACGGAATAGGCCTACTAACTAACTAACTACGGAATAGGCACTACTAACTAACTAACTACGGAATAGGCCTACTAACTAACTAACTACGGAATAGACTACTACTAACTAACTAACTACGGAATAGGCCTACTAACTAACTAACTACGGAGTAGGCCTACTAACTAACTAACTACGGAATAGGCCTACTAACTAACTAACTACGGAATAGACTCTACTAACTAACTAACTACGGAATAGGCCTACTAACTAACTAACTACGGAGTAGACTTACTAACTAACTAACTACGGAATAGGCCTACTAACTAACTAACTACGGAATAGGCCTACTAACTAACTAACTACGGAGTAGACTTACTAACTAACTAACTACGGAGTAGGCCTACTAACTAACTAACTACGGAATAGACTACTAACTAACTAACTAACTACGGAGTAGACTTACTAACTAACTAACTACGGAGTAGACTTACTAACTAACTAACTACGGAATAGGCCTACTAACTAACTAACTACGGAATAGGCCTACTAACTAACTAACTACGGAGTAGACTTACTAACTAACTAACTACGGAATAGGCCTACTAACTAACTAACTACGGAATAGGCCTACTAACTAACTAACTACGGAGTAGGCCTTACTAACTAACTAACTACGGAATAGGCCTACTAACTAACTAACTACGGAATAGGCCTACTAACTAACTAACTACGGAGTAGACTTACTAACTAACTAACTACGGAATAGGCCTACTAACTAACTAACTACGGAGTAGGCCTACTAACTAACTAACTACGGAGTAGGCCTACTAACTAACTAACTACGGAGTAGGCCTACTAACTAACTAACTACGGAATAGGCCTACTAACTAACTAACTACGGAATAGGCCTACTAACTAACTAACTACGGAATAGGCCTACTAACTAACTAACTACGGAGTAGACTTACTAACTAACTAACTACGGAATAGGCCTACTAACTAACTAACTACGGAGTAGGCCTACTAACTAACTAACTACGGAATAGGCCTACTAACTAACTAACTACGGAATAGGCCTACTAACTAACTAACTACGGAATAGGCCTACTAACTAACTAACTACGGAGTAGACTTACTAACTAACTAACTACGGAGTAGACTTACTAACTAACTAACTACGGAATAGGCCTACTAACTAACTAACTACGGAATAGGCCTACTAACTAACTAACTACGGAATAGGCCTACTAACTAACTAACTACGGAGTAGGCCTACTAACTAACTAACTACGGAATAGGCTACTAACTAACTAACTAACTACGGAATAGGCCTACTAACTAACTAACTACGGAGTAGACTTACTAACTAACTAACTACGGAATAGGCCTACTAACTAACTAACTACGGAATAGGCCTACTAACTAACTAACTACGGAGTAGGCCTACTAACTAACTAACTACGGAATAGGCCTACTAACTAACTAACTACGGAATAGGCCTACTAACTAACTAACTACGGAGTAGACTTACTAACTAACTAACTACGGAATAGGCCTACTAACTAACTAACTACGGAGTAGGCCTACTAACTAACTAACTACGGAGTAGACTTACTAACTAACTAACTACGGAATAGGCCTACTAACTAACTAACTACGGAGTAGGCCTACTAACTAACTAACTACGGAATAGGCCTACTAACTAACTAACTACGGAATAGGCCTACTAACTAACTAACTACGGAATAGGCCTACTAACTAACTAACTACGGAGTAGACTTACTAACTAACTAACTACGGAATAGGCCTACTAACTAACTAACTACGGAATAGGCCTACTAACTAACTAACTACGGAATAGGCCTACTAACTAACTAACTACGGAATAGGCCTACTAACTAACTAACTACGGAATAGACTTACTAACTAACTAACTACGGAGTAGGCCTACTAACTAACTAACTACGGAATAGGCCTACTAACTAACTAACTACGGAATAGGCCTACTAACTAACTAACTACGGAATAGGCCTACTAACTAACTAACTACGGAATAGGCCTACTAACTAACTAACTACGGAATAGGCCTACTAACTAACTAACTACGGAATAGGCCTACTAACTAACTAACTACGGAGTAGACTTACTAACTAACTAACTACGGAATAGGCCTACTAACTAACTAACTACGGAGTAGGCCTTACTAACTAACTAACTACGGAATAGGCCTACTAACTAACTAACTACGGAGTAGACTTACTAACTAACTAACTACGGAATAGGCCTACTAACTAACTAACTACGGAGTAGGCCTACTAACTAACTAACTAACTACGGAATAGGCCTACTAACTAACTAACTACGGAGTAGACTAACTAACTAACTAACTACGGAATAGGCCTACTAACTAACTAACTACGGAGTAGGCCTACTAACTAACTAACTAACTACGGAATAGGCCTACTAACTAACTAACTACGGAGTAGGCCTACTAACTAACTAACTAACTACGGAATAGGCCTACTAACTAACTAACTACGGAATAGACTTACTAACTAACTAACTAACTACGGAATAGGCCTACTAACTAACTAACTACGGAATAGACTTACTAACTAACTAACTAACTACGGAATAGGCCTACTAACTAACTAACTACGGAGTAGGCCTACTAACTAACTAACTAACTACGGAATAGGCCTACTAACTAACTAACTACGGAATAGACTTACTAACTAACTAACTAACTACGGAATAGGCCTACTAACTAACTAACTACGGAGTAGACTTACTAACTAACTAACTACGGAATAGGCCTACTAACTAACTAACTACGGAATAGGCCTACTAACTAACTAACTAACTACGGAGTAGACTTACTAACTAACTAACTACGGAGTAGGCCTACTAACTAACTAACTACGGAATAGACTACTACTAACTAACTAACTAACTACGGAGTAGACTTACTAACTAACTAACTACGGAGTAGACTTACTAACTAACTAACTACGGAATAGGCCTACTAACTAACTAACTACGGAATAGGCCTACTAACTAACTAACTACGGAGTAGACTTACTAACTAACTAACTACGGAATAGGCCTACTAACTAACTAACTACGGAGTAGACTTACTAACTAACTAACTACGGAGTAGACTTACTAACTAACTAACTACGGAATAGGCCTACTAACTAACTAACTACGGAATAGGCCTACTAACTAACTAACTACGGAGTAGACTTACTAACTAACTAACTACGGAATAGGCCTACTAACTAACTAACTACGGAGTAGGCCTACTAACTAACTAACTACGGAGTAGTCCTACTAACTAACTAACTACGGAGTAGACTTACTAACTAACTAACTACGGAGTAGGCCTACTAACTAACTAACTACGGAATAGACTTACTAACTAACTAACTACGGAATAGGCCTACTAACTAACTAACTACGGAATAGGCCTACTAACTAACTAACTACGGAGTAGACTCTACTAACTAACTAACTACGGAATAGGCCTCTACTAACTAACTAACTACGGAGTAGACTTACTAACTAACTAACTACGGAATAGGCCTACTAACTAACTAACTACGGAATAGGCCTACTAACTAACTAACTACGGAATAGGCCTACTAACTAACTAACTACGGAGTAGACTTACTAACTAACTAACTACGGAGTAGACTTACTAACTAACTAACTACGGAATAGGCCTACTAACTAACTAACTACGGAGTAGGCCTTACTAACTAACTAACTACGGAATAGGCCTACTAACTAACTAACTACGGAGTAGGCCTACTAACTAACTAACTACGGAATAGGCCTACTAACTAACTAACTAACTACGGAATAGGCCTACTAACTAACTAACTACGGAATAGGCCTACTAACTAACTAACTACGGAATAGGCCTTACTAACTAACTAACTACGGAATAGGCCTACTAACTAACTAACTACGGAATAGGCCTACTAACTAACTAACTACGGAGTAGACTTACTAACTAACTAACTACGGAATAGGCCTACTAACTAACTAACTACGGAGTAGCCTACTAACTAACTAACTACGGAATAGGCCTACTAACTAACTAACTACGGAATAGGCCTACTAACTAACTAACTACGGAGTAGACTTACTAACTAACTAACTACGGAGTAGACTTACTAACTAACTAACTACGGAATAGGCCTACTAACTAACTAACTACGGAGTAGGCCTACTAACTAACTAACTACGGAATAGGCCTACTAACTAACTAACTACGGAATAGGCCTACTAACTAACTAACTACGGAATAGGCCTACTAACTAACTAACTACGGAATAGGCCTACTAACTAACTAACTACGGAATAGGCCTACTAACTAACTAACTACGGAATAGGCCTACTAACTAACTAACTACGGAATAGGCCTACTAACTAACTAACTACGGA
Organism: Nemertoderma westbladi; assembly: GCA_032718475.1. Lineage (NCBI taxonomy): Eukaryota > Metazoa > Xenacoelomorpha > Nemertodermatida > Nemertodermatidae > Nemertoderma > Nemertoderma westbladi. The sequence goes on from JAUCBJ010008231.1 coordinate 49,424, forward strand.
GTAGGCCTACTAACTAACTAACTACGGAGTAGACTTACTAACTAACTAACTACGGAATAGGCCTACTAACTAACTAACTACGGAGTAGACTTACTAACTAACTAACTACGGAATAGGCCTACTACTAACTAACTAACTACGGAGTAGGCCTACTAACTAACTAACTACGGAATAGGCCTACTAACTAACTAACTACGGAGTAGACTTACTAACTAACTAACTACGGAATAGGCCTACTAACTAACTAACTACGGAATAGGCCTACTAACTAACTAACTACGGAGTAGACTTACTAACTAACTAACTACGGAATAGGCCTACTAACTAACTAACTACGGAATAGACTTACTAACTAACTAACTACGGAATAGGCCTACTAACTAACTAACTACGGAATAGGCCTACTAACTAACTAACTACGGAGTAGACTTACTAACTAACTAACTACGGAATAGGCCTACTAACTAACTAACTACGGAGTAGGCCTACTAACTAACTAACTACGGAATAGGCCTACTAACTAACTAACTACGGAGTAGACTTACTAACTAACTAACTACGGAATAGGCCTACTAACTAACTAACTACGGAATAGGCCTACTAACTAACTAACTACGGA